>JAODTR010006095.1:0-10981 GCA_025399935.1 Amblyopsis rosae
GTCATGTGGTGAAGTTTGGTGTTTCTGGGCCTTACAGTTTTGGCTGGCCAAACACTTTTAGCGGAGAATAATAATAAAATAAAATAAATAATGATAATAATGAGAACAAAAGCAATAGAGCTCCTGCACCTTCGGTCGGTGCTTGGACCCCTAATCATAATAATGAGAACAAAAGCAATACGGCTCCTGGACCTTCGGTGCTTGGACCCCTAAAAAAAACTAACAATTACAAGAGGGTTCCAGCAGCTTCGCTGCTTGGACCCCTAAAAACTCACAATTACAATAGGGTTCCAGCAGCTTCGCTGTTTGGACCCCTAATAATGATTTAAAAAACAAGCTAATACTGATAACTACTGGTAATCAATATGAAGAAACTTACCAAGCAGCCGCTGATGTCCACCAAGCCAGATTTACAAGGTCTGCAATGGTGGGCTGTAGACATGAAGACATACAGAGGTACAGCATCATATCTATTTATTCATTAAAGGTACACTCAGTTTGTGCCTGGGTGTACCATTGTGGTTGTTCCATCAGCAACATGTTATTTGTCTTCTACAGCTTGACTTAAGATGACCACACACTACAGGATTTTTAGCCAGATTGTGGGTCTGATATGCCCCTCTCAACAATCGAGGCTGGTCGGAACCGATCATCTTCCCAAATGATCCTGTAGTGTGAGGTGTTTACAGACTGAATATTACCGTTGCTGACTGCTCGGAGGCTCCCAAAATTCAAATCGTAAATATCTAGACTTGAAATCCAGTAGTGTGAAGGGTACAGCGATTGGAACGCCTGCATTATCTCGCAATAGCCAATCAGACGTGAGCTGACTGGGAGTCACAATGACGTCGCCATAGATACTAGCAACCATGAAGGCTACGTAGCTTCCATGGCTATAGCCTACCTTCCAGATCACGCTGCAGAAGTTTTTTAACAAGTCATTATTTTTCAGTTTTTCTGCCATGAGTTGCCTTCATCCAGTTGTGTTTCTTTGTGCGTGATATGTAGCACACTCAAGTGCTACTACGGCAACTGGAGATCTGTGTATTGACGGCATTATTGACAGTCCACCTCCCTGTTTGTTTTACTCACGTTTGACACGCGAGTTTCTGTGAGATCCTATGTCCCTTGAATCGGCACTCTGAGATCGTTTGGGATAATTGCCAAGTGTGTGGTCCTGCAACTTGACTGAATCGTCTAGTGTGTTGTTATTTAGGATACAAATATAACAAATCTGTCAAATCTGTCTTTATGTCTGTGGTACCCAATTTCTTTTTAAACGGTTAAGATCTGAACATCTTGTAATAGATGCTTTTAGGTTTCAAACTCAAGAGTGGGCATGCCTCTCCCACACACCAGGTCACAGCTCTTCTCTACTCCCCCCCATCCCCCCATGCACCTAATCTGGGGGTTTGGGGCACTACAACTTGAATGGATCCAACCAACCATTGAAGTGGATTGGGTCTATTTGAATGGTGGCTACTGCTAATGTTCTTACCACAAACGCTCCCCTGGGACCAGCTCCAGTGCTGCTGCTGGCCATCGGTTCACACACTGACTGGTAGTCAAACGACTGCTTACGATTATAAAAGGAGTTGTTGTAGAGAGTGTACATTAAGTACGGGTCCACGTCACTGAAGAACATGCCAACCTGTGGGGGAAGACTGCACAGTTTAGCTCCCAGACCCCCCTCTGCACCGAGAGCTAGTGGTCATTGACTTCACCTTGTTCCAGTCTTCCTTCTGATTGGACATGATCAGGAACCCACCGTCGTCTATCAAATAACACACAAGATCCTGCGTAGACAGAGATGGATTGGTAGAGCTTCACTTCACTTCACTAGATGTTTTACACAACATGGAGTTACAGTACATCAAAATCATCTTACATCGCTGTTTGCCTCACAGTCCATTTCACATCCACTGTTGGGTCCACACTGCAATTCAGGAAAAGCAGCCATTCATTCATTATTATAAGTATTTCAGTATATACTGTAATTCTGCAAGAACAGCGTGCTTGGTTCATGTGCATGTGTTACCGTGTTGGAGCCTTGGCGGTTGTCAGTATGGTTGCTAGCAAGAATCTTGAACTTGTCCAGCCAGGCTTCAAGGTCTAGCTTTACCCCGACAACTAAAGGGAATGATAAGTGTGGTTGGCCCAATCTCAATATTCGCCCTAAGCCCTCAAGCCCTGAACCCTAACAGACTTTAGTGACGTCACCGAAGTAAACGAACTGACGCAAGGGCTCAAATGCTATAAATAGTAATAGGAGGACAAATATGACAATGACAAAACATGTTTGGGGCCATAACCGCTCATTTAGTGTCAGTGTCCAAGCATTTTTCTTACCGACTAGATAATACTGTAGGTTTTTGCAAATAATCTATTTATTGTTTTGGTCAAAACAGCATAATTAAGCAGAAATGCACAGATATGTTTGATGAATAATTGAATAAAAAATGTGCCAAATAATAACTTCTCTGGCGCGGTCTCGTTAAGCCCGTGGTTCTTCTTACGCAGTTTTCAAGTAATTTATGCCCCCTTACTGTAAGTCCGCATTTATGCAAACTTTGCCTATGGGCACAATTGCCCACAGTTCATTTGTTGTGACGTGATACAGAGGGCTGGTGTTATGTTGGTTTCCAAGCTAACTGGTTTCTCAAACGTGGTGTGCGCTCGTTTTTTGTGTTCTATGATTCGCAAATAGGCATATTGATGTGTATTACATTACAGCACTCTACAACTCATAGAACTATTAAAAATATATTTCGAGTTTGATTCAATTACGATTTCAGGAAGAAAAAAAGTAATATGAAACTAATAAAAATCAAGTACATCATTATTGCTGTAACATTTTTGATGGTTGTTTTGAAACAACTGGTTAGTGGTTCCATTTTCAGCATGGATGCCACAAAACGTTTATCCAATGAATTTATACAGTTTAATTACAGTAGTAAAATTGCAATGAAAACCGGATGAAGGCCCAGGAAGGCTATAGCCTATATCTACTTCTGCGAACACGGATTAGTGCTCGCTGTTCATGTCCTGTAGAAGAAGTCTATGGGCTTTGAGACAGCCCTAAACCCTCGTGGATGTAGTGGGAATGCGCACAAAAGTCTCTGAGTCTGTGAGGGTGGACATTGAGATTGGGCCAATAAAAATTACAAACAGACACATGCACAAACAGTGTGTCACTATGTATCACTTTGTCAAATCTATTCTGTATTTATTTTTCTGTTCATTTTGTTACATTTATTAAAAGCTAAAATACACATTTCTCAGTTATTACTTTTTAATACGTTTTCCATAGCTGCAGATACAGTATACAGTACACATTAAAATGTGACAACTAGACATCCGGTCAGAATGTTTCCTTTCTTTCAAATCCAACCGTGCTAATAGCAAGCCCCATTCAAAAGTGGGCCCACCTGCAGGTTTAATGGCCTTGCCCCCTACTGTAATCTCCACAGCAGTGCTGACCAGCACCCCTATGGTGTCATTCTCTGGGTTCAGAAGCTCATCCCTCACTGCCAGTAGGACAAAGACAGTAGAACAACAGTGAGAGGGGGTCAACAATAAAGAGCAACCACATTGTGTGCTTTGCAAGGCCCTTGCAGTGAGTGTGCTGTGTCTCTCACCCGTTCGATATGGTGCTCGAAAGAGGTAACCTTTGTTGTCTAGACTGCGGCGGTAATAACTGGCATTAAATGGCTCAGTGTCTTCCTCCCAAGTCTCTGCAGCCCTGAGATATAAGACCACCAACAGGGTTAGTACACAAGACTGGGTGTGTGATGAAATACTAGCTAATGTACGTGCTTTGCTCTCAGATTGCATACATGCTAATGAGAACCACTACAAACAAACAACAAAATAGCACATTGAAAATCAAAGGTGAAAGTTCAAGGTAATGTAGGTAGAATTTTTGCGCTATACATTTTAGGCCCTAGTTTCCCGATTGCATGTAGAGGTGTAAGTCAATCTAAGGTGTGGCAAAGACCTTTTTGCTATGGTAACGGCGGTGGCACAAAAGCGGATAAATTGTTAAACAGCTGGATTAGAATGTATTAATTATCAGTAAATCAATGCACCGGGGTATATTGTTTAATTTGGTTATGTATGTAGCTATATGGAATTATGACTCCATATAGCTTTAATTATCTAATATATTTCAGCTGGCGCAGAATAATGTGCTACATTTATAATATTTTTCTTTTAATGCATTTTATTGTACAATCATATATATATATAGAATGTGTGCCGTTTTATGTTTTGGTAATGAGACCTACCGTTCAAATAATAGTATTTCATTTGGTTAGAGACTGTGATGAGCTAAGCAAAAGTTAAGATTGCGTATGTAGCCAGAGCCATTACGGAGAGCACATGGACAGCACACAATCTCTGCTATCATTAAATATTTGGTTGTAACAACTCCTACATTTCTGGACAGAAGGCGCACACGGTATGTGATTGTTTGTTGTTAATCCTTTTATATTAACACTTTTTACTTTAGTTATACTTTTGTTTAAATAATTATTTTACAAGATAATGTAAATAACAATGAGTGCAATAGAGCATCGATGTTGGTTTTATTAGACGGTAACAAATAATATGTAGTATGTAATATGTTAACACACGTTTAATATTTACAGTTTTTCACGGTGTTTGACGGTGGCAAATTAAACATATCAAACATCAGTCGGAGCGTGGACTTTTCTGTACGGGAAGAATACCTTTGGGAGCAGTTACATACTTGTATATACATGTTTTAGCCCATTGCTAAGAAAACAAAATGATCACGCATTTCCATTTGATCAAAGCCAGGAAATTGCGCACACATTGTGCGATTGATCCATACACTGGATCTCAAAACAGGAAAGCTCAACAACAACAAAAAAGAAGCATCCCTTTGGTGAATGTCCTGTTTTTGTGTATTATGCTGCCCTGTGTAATCTTGGACATGACAACGCTATTGCCTTGCGCCTTATGTAAACTTGAGCCTTAGTAATTTATATATAAATGTCATAGACATCTATCAGCTATCAGTGTGCAATGCTCTATAATATCTGCTTTGGTTGATAGCCACCACCTCCATAATATCTGAGTCTATTTCCATTTGGCCAGCTACCTTGAAGATGCCCCCCCTTCTGTGGAATATACAGTACCTATGACATGTGTACGCACACACACAGACACACACACGCGCGCACACATACACACAGGCTGTTGATACACTCTTGATAGTGATAGCTTCTTTTTAGCTAGCTTTGGTTGCACATCTCAGATCCTACTTCCAGCAGCTTTATCACAGTCTAGTCTGACAAATAAGCCTCGATGAGGTTTGAACTTACTTGTTGGGAAACACTCTTGTTATTCCCCCATCTGTTGCAGCAAACACAGCCAAGAAGCCATACCTGCAGAGATAAAGCCAGAGAGAGCAAGATAATGAGAAAATGCTACATAAAAAACGCAAACGAATAATCCACCAAGATAGGCTGACTACTTACGTATTTAAGTCTTTATTCTTCCAGACTTTATCAACAAGCTGCCTGATAATACCAGTGTCCAGAATCAGATTATGAAGGAGCAGATTGTCGCCTGAACATGGTCCAAGTAAAGATAAAGGTATTGTCAAAGATAGGGATGTCACAATATCAGAAATGTAGTAGTTGATACCATCCATCCATCCATCCATCCTTTCATCTATCTTCTCCCGTTTATCCAGAGTCAAGTCGCGGGGGCAGCAGCTCCAGCAACGGACCCCAAACTTCCCTTTCCCGAGCAACATCAGCAAGCTCTGACTGGGGGATCCTGAGACGTTACCAGGCCAGTGTGGAGATATAATCTCTCCACCTATTCCTTGGCCTCTCTTTTCGTCACAACTCTGCGTGATTGCAATACCACTCCCGCTGCTCCAATTCTCCGGTCAATCTCCCGCTCCAATGTCCCCTCACTCGCGAACAAGACCCAGAGGTACATGAACTCCTTCACTTAGGGTAAGGACTCATTCCCTACCCGGAGTAGGCACTCCATCGGTTTCCTTCTCAGAACCATGGCCTCAGATTTTGTGGTGAGAATCCTCCTCCCAGGCGCTTCACACTCGGATGCGAACCGATCCAGTGAGTGCTAGAGGTCACAAACCGATGATGCCATCAGGACCACATCATCTGCAAAAAGCAGCGATGAGATCCCCAGGCTATCGAACTACAACCCCTCCCCACCACGACTACGCCTCTATACTCTGTCCATGAATATCACAAACAGGATTGGTGATAAAGCGCAGTCCTGGCGGAGACCAACCCCCACCTGAAACGAGTCTGATTTACTGCCGAGAATCCTTACACAGCTCACGCTTTGGGCATACAGGGATTGGATTGCCCTTAAAAGGGACCCCCTCACCCCATACACCTGCAGCACCTCCCACCATATCACCCGGGGGACCCGCTCATACGCCTTTTCTAGATCCACAAAACACATGTAGACCGGAAGGGCATACTCCCAGGCCCCCCTTCAGGATCCTTGCGAGAGTAAAGAGCTGGTCCATTTTTCCACGACCAGGACGGAATCCGCATCGTTGTTCTTCAAACTGAGATTCGACAATCGGCTGAACCCTCCTCTCCAGCACCTTAGAGTAGACTTTACCAGGGAGGCTGAGTAGTATGATACCCCTGTAGTTAGCACACCCTCTCTGGTCCCCCTTTTTGAAGAGAGGAACCACCACCCCAGTCTGCCACTCCTTCGGCACTGCCCCCAATTTTTACGCGATGTTGAAGAGGTGTGTCATCCAAGACATCCCCTCCACATCCAAAGCTTTTAGCATTTCTGGACGCTGCTGCTACGGCAAATGCTGTAGCCCCTTGAGGCACCTATGACATTGAGATCACAGCTCTACGCCGCAGCTTCAGCAATGGAAGTTTGAACATCGCCCACTCAGGTTCAATGTCCCCAACCTCCACAGGGATGCCAGAAAAGCTCCGCCGGAGGTGTGAGTTGAAGATCTCACGGACAGGATCCTCCTCCAGACGTTCCCAGTTCACCCGCACTACCCGTTTGGGCTTACCAGGTCTGTCCAGGGTCTTCCCCCACCCCTTGACCCAACTCACCACCAGATGGTGATCAGTTGACAGCTCTGCCCCTCTCTTCACCAGTGTCCAAAACATGCGGCCTCAGGTCAGATGATCCAATTACAAAATCTATCATCCTTCGGCCTAGGGTGCTCTGGTACCATGTACACATTAATGAGCATCCTTATGTTCGAACATGGTGTTTGTTTTAGACAGTCCATGACTAGCACAGAAGTCTAAAAACAAACGCCCACTCAGGTTTATATCAGGGAGGCAGTTCCTCGCAATCACTCCTCTCCAGGTATCTCCATCATGGCCCACGTGCGTGTTGAAGTCTCCCAGTAGAACTACGGAGTCCCCTACTGGAGTCTCATACAGGACTCCATTCAGGGTCTCCAAGGAGGCCGAATACGCCGAACTGTTGTTCGGTGCCTATGCACAGACAACAGTCTTAGTCCCCCCCACCTCCAGTAGAAATCTGGAGCCTTGTGATACCATCCTGATTTCGCGAGCTTCAGTTGAATTTCACTGTGATTTCAGTGGACAAATCATTGTGCTTCAGTTTGAACATGGTTCTGACCTATCAGCATCATACGCAGCTAGGGCCGTAGTATAGGTGTGACGTTAATACAGTTAATACGTCATACAGTTCATCCAATTACTTTTTCTGAATAGTTTCAATGGACAGCTTCACAGATGGATCTGTGTAACAAACCATCTGGCATGCCAGGTGAGAAATGCTGAACATGTATCAATGAGTGTCCCTTTAAATACAGTACTGAAGTCTCTTTCTGAATCCTGGGGTATGTTGCGTATATTAAGGCCACTTACATTGCTTGGAGTCTGGTGTCACCTTCTCCATGAGAGCGATGAAGTTTAGAAGGAACTCTGTGTTGTTGTTAGACAGTTCCAGATCATTGCAGTATTCCCTGAAGAAAGTAAAAGTCTTGTTGTTTTCTTTCCCAAAAAAGACGGTAAAAGAAAAACAGCATGCAACAAGCTTGCTCTGCCTAATAGCCTAATTTTGTTATCATATATAGGACATCACTAGTTTGAGGTGCAAAAGCCCAAATGCACATTCCATTCACACACTCTTAAGCATGCACAAACTGAGGGTATAATTCATTATGTTGACAGGGCTGTCACTCAAAGTACAAATTACAATGCTGAGCACAACACAGGCAAAACAAATCACAGAGTCTTCAAAGGTTGTAGTTTGAGGCTGTTTGGATAGGATAACAAAATAGTAGGCTACATGCAACGAGTATTGCAATAGTACACATAAGGTTGTTATATCAATGTCGCATTAATCTACAAAGGCATAGTGGCATATTCAGTGCAGCATATTCACTAAAACATGCTTCAGCACCATGACAGCATGCAGAAGGGATTTTAAATTTTATATAGGGAAGGTTATAAGGAATAAACTGATATATTCTTGTATACATTCAGGGCTATCTGAGAGTATGGGTTGAATGGATGAAAATCCCCATAACTGGGCGTTGATGTGTCTATTCTTTTTCAAAGAGAAACTATTTGAGAAACTGTTTGCAGTATATACTAAACTGTACCAAGTAAAATAAATCAACCAAAAATGAACCACTTAGACACAGTATACAGTACAGAATGGCGCCAAATAAAAGAGTACAATTCAGAGGAAAGGTTGAATGTGGAGCAAGACACAACGACAAGATAATTGCGGGCTGAAATATATGAAGAAAAAAACAAAACAAGTGCCGGCCACAGGAAGACAGCAAGCATCCACACAAGGCTACCTGGGAGCTATGAACACATGTCCTTCAGACTCAAAACTGTTTGGCAGCAGAGATTCAAAATCTGCAACAGAAAGGGAAAGATTATCTGGGAAGAGCCATAAGCGGAGCAGCGGGTGTTGTGGGTAAAAACGGCAGCTGTTCTTCATAAGTGCGAGGACGCAGAAGGGAGGTAACCATAGCGACATTGAGGAATCATGGGGGGTACACCAGTGTTAGCCAATATGGTGCCTCAAATGAGACCCTCACTTTCAATGGATGACCACATAACAGTTGAAACAAGCACTCATACTTTTGTAGTTTTGTAATTAATCTTGTCGCCTGATAATCTCAATGTTTTTTAAGCTTCTCCCTGACAAACTTTGGATGTCTGAGAACTGACTTACCATGGTGTTATACATCAGGAAGCAAGTTCTCACACAAAGAACCTAAGGTGAGTGCTTTTTCTCTCCTCAAAACAGGCATCAGCATGGCCAACTATTGCAAAGGGAGGAGGGTGGGGGTCCTGATGGAAATAATCAGCCCTTAGACTGCCAGGGGAGAAGGCACTGGGAGAGACATAATTAGGGGAAATGCATTGCATTGTGAAGGGCATTTTGGAGGGGCAACATACTTTATCCAATACAATACTAAAATGTCCACAATTGTTTTTTTTTACCTATACAATATTTGTATTACTTGATACATAATTTCAACAGACAAGTACAGTCAATGTGTAGATAGACAGAAGCTTTATCAGCTAGAATAGAGTGCCCAGGTAGTGGTGCGCCCACAATGCCGTGCACATCCAGGTCACGGTTGTTATGGAAGCGCAGGCCACTCCCCTGTCTGCCTGAGGCCTGAGGTGGGAGAGAAGACAAGCTGATGGAGACAGGGATTACAGAGGAACGAGCCAGGCGCTGCACTAAGGAGGGAAGGAGGGGACACCTGACAACATGAGGGCACCTGGGGTGGAGGCGGGGCAGGATACATCAAGCCCTGTTGTGCTGGTCTACAGCGACCCAGCTAGACTGGAAGCTTGAGATGATAGTATGGCAACAGTTCAATATACTGTAGAAGGAGAGCTAGCTATAGGGCAAAGGGAAATAAGAATTGTTGCATTCTGTATCCACTGTGCAATGCTACAATATTACTGTGGTGGGTTTATTTGGTATATGCAGTGGCTTTAAGTAGAAATATTTTGAGTCTGTACTTGAGTGTCATTTTATGGACTTTATGGATTTCATGGAATGTATCTAAATATCAGTTATACTATTACTGTACTAAAATTTCAATGACATGTTACGTTCTTAAATTATGTTCAGGAAATGACAACACATGCACATAATTAAAAAAATATATATTTAGGCTAACCAGAATTTAATTTTAGTCTTATTTTCCATACATAAGAAAATATATGTATTATCATTAAGCAGTAGCTTCCTTACCTCAATATGAGCCCAATAAAACCATTCTTCCCAGACCATAACCAGATCAGCATGTTGCCATCTATCATTATAAATCTGGCCAACTTTACTGTAATGTACAGTATATTTGAATTAGTATTGTGTTAAATGTTTTACATATTTAAGTTAGTAAAATGTGAAATGCAGATAACATTTTATTCTACCCCAACAGTAACCTGAGATAATATAAAACCACATCTAAATTAGCACAGACACATATATACACGGATAAAAAAAAATATTTAACCACACTAGCTCTTTTTTAACACCGTAATCAAACCTATCTGCATCTATGGGTGTTTGATATGGCCAAAATGTCATATCCCGATTTAGTAGTCTTATTGTTTGAGATATGAAGCCCCTCTATTGTCCCAGTAAACAATTTTTGTGCTTTATCTGTGCTTATGAAGCCTCTGGTAGTATTTGTATATTGTTGTGGTGATTGTGCAGTGACTTGATCTTGCAGTGACATTTCCTATCTTGCTTTATGTCAGTTTGAACTTTATCTAATTATTCTGACGGTTGTGTTGATATTCTCAGCATGTAGTGTTTATCTACTGTGTGAACTTATGTATGTTCACATACCAGCAGGGCAGTGAAAGTAATTTAGTAATGTAACGAGTAATGCCCTCTCCGGGAACCATCACCTTATCGTGGTGGAGAGGTTTGTGTGTCCCTATGATCCTGAGAGCTGTGTTGTCTG
>JAODTR010006096.1:0-10981 GCA_025399935.1 Amblyopsis rosae
GGGGCCGTTCCTCCCAATCACTCCTCTCCAGGTATCTCCATCATTGCCCACGTGCGCGTTGAAGTCTCCCAGTAGAATTATGGAGTCCCCTACTGGAGCCCCATAGAGGACTCCATTCAGGGTCTCCAGGAAGGCTGAATACCCCGAACTGCTGTTCGGTGCGTAGGCACTGACAACAGTCAGAGTTTTCCCCCCCACAACCCGTAGGCGCAGGGAGGCGACCCTCTTGTCTACTAGGGTAAACTCCAACGTAGCGGCATTCAGCCGGGGGCTTGCTAGTATATCCCCACACCAGCCCGGCGCCTCACACCCTGGGCAACTCAAGAGTAGAATAAAGGAGAACGGTTCCAGAACCAAGACTATGCGTAGAGGTAAGCCCCACCAGATCTAAATGGTAGAGCTCCACCTCCTGCACAAATTTTGGCTCCTTCCCCCCACAGTGAGGTGACGTTCCATGTCCCCAGAGCCAGCCTCTGCCGCCCGTGTCTGGTCCGTTGAGGTCCCTGACCTTCGCTGCCACCCGTTTGACAGCGCACCTGACCCGTATGGTTCCTTCCACGAGTGGTGAGCCCATAGGATGAAGAGGAGGATGGCGCCACGTTGCTTCTTCGGGCTGTGCCCGACTGGGCTCCGTGGTAAACCCAGCCACCAGGTGCTCGCCAACGAGCCCTCCCTGTCGGCCTGGCTCCAGACGGGGGACCAGGGCTTCCTCCGGGCAGAGTTACCTCTCCTTTTAAATGATCTTTCATAGGGGTCTTCTGAACCATTCTTTGTCTGGCCCCTCCCCTGAGACCACTTTGCTTGGGAGACCCTACCAGGAGCACAAGGCTCCAGACAAGGATCATAGGGACACACAAACCTCTCCACCACGATAAGGTGATGGTTCCCGGATGATTATGAGTGCTTATTAAAAGCAATTTGGGGGTGCTTCAGCACCAATAAAAAGTTTACCGCCAATTTTAACAGCCTAATCCTATTAGCTAGGCTAGTCTACCAACTCTAGCCAACAGACTAAAATTTTGGCAAATGAAAACAACAGCTATCGTTTGGATGTCTGAATTATGCTCATCTAAATGTAGAAAATGTTGCTGCTTGTACCTGACATCTCTTGTAGCCTATAGCCCGTACTGCGTCTTCAGGTTGCTGTCAACTTGGCTTAGGATGTGTGTGTGTATGTATGTATGTATGTATACACACACATACACACATATATACATACACACACACTTTTTTTTTAAGTAGGCTACACACTTATCCGGTTAATATAGTTTGATGTTTTATAATCCGCATGGGAAATTAGCCTACATTACGTTATGACTTCCACAAACATTGCAGTTGCGCAACCTAGTTTGATAGATCCACCCGCATACAGCAAACACTAGCCTGATTGGCTACCGTACCGTAGTAGACGAGCACTCCGCTGGAGACGGAGCGGGATCAGTAGCATGTTGGCGAAATTGAAGCTATTAAACTGTAATCTGTAACCACACAGGATAAAAAAAAAAATACATATTTACATTTTTTTCTGATGAACAAGATTAATGATTTAAAATCAGATATTTCATAAGCATGACGTTCTTGTATTATTGCCATTGTTATCTTAATTTACCCCATAAATTAAATTTATAACTAAACATACTGTAACCTAAATTGGTGAAATTTTGGTATATTTGATTTCTATTCAGATGTGGATGTTTTTCATGGATGGTTTTTTTATACATTTATATAATTATAATATCCTGAGTATGGAAGAAACCATTAATTTTTTTATGAAATGTTGCTATTCATGGTGCCTATAGCTGGAATAAAATGACAGATTTTGATGTGATGTCATAATTAAACTTAGGCCTTATATTATATGGCACACTGATTAACAAGAAATTTGGAAAAGGGCACTTCATATCAAAAAGGTTGTTGACCCCTGACTTAAATATAAGGTAAC
This sequence comes from Amblyopsis rosae, assembly GCA_025399935.1. Lineage (NCBI taxonomy): Eukaryota > Metazoa > Chordata > Actinopteri > Percopsiformes > Amblyopsidae > Amblyopsis > Amblyopsis rosae. The sequence goes on from JAODTR010006096.1 coordinate 1,943, forward strand.
AGTAAAAGTGGCCGCAAACAAACCGCTGCTTTGTAACAAAACCCTAGCCTAAATATTGCTGGTCTGGAATCACACATCAAAACAATCACCCGGGCACATCCTTATTCCACCTGCGAAACATATCCAGACTCCTTTGTCACTTCCCGCCTGGATTACTGCACCTCTCTTCTATCTGGCATTCCCACCAAATTCATCAATAGACTCCAATTAGTTCAGCACTCTGCTGCCAGAATCATCACAAATACAAGGTCAACAGATCACATCACTCCAATTTGGATTCAACTACCTCTCTGACCTTCTCCTTGCATATACTCCCTCCCGTACTATCCACTTCTCCTCTACAGGGCTTCTGGTCACCCCCCTATTCCTCCTCTCCACCATGGGGGCTTGTGCCTTCAGCTGCTCTGCCCCCAAACTCTGGAACGCACTTCCACTGCACAGTCGACAGGCCACCACGGACACCTCGTTTGCTAGCCTCCTCAAAACCCACCTCTTCTAGGTTGCCTATGACGTTTGACCCTTTGTTCCACAAATTTTTTTTTAATATATTTCTAAGATCACTTTTGTATTACTGGAGTATGTATATGCATAATTTTGTTGTTATAAACCGCTCTGTAAAGAGCATTGTTCAGGTATTGACAGGGATTAGGCAACCCTCCCCTTCTTTTGGATCGGTCCAGTAAAATTGTTACATTGTATTCAAGCCGTGCTCAAAGCGAGAACTGCATATTAAACTTTTTTTTTTATTTATTTTTTGCACGGTGGGCCTATAGACTACTATGCGTTTGTAACATTGACCGGCAGTTTGAGAAATCCCCAATTCTCCCAGCCAGTCCGACCCTGGTTGCAGGCCTATAGATGAATCTGGTATTGTTATGAATATTTGGTATAAGCTCGCCAAAAAAACAAAACGCCCCCCAAGAGAAGCTCAGCGCCCTCCTTTCCTAAATATTGATTCCAGGGGGAAGGTACCACCCACGTTGAGAAACACTAATGTAAATAAATAAAAATAACTGTTTGTAACCTAGATACTGTGTTACATTAAAAGATAGATTATCTCACTATCTCAAACTCATAACATATGTTGAGACATTGCCGTCAAAGATTTTTCTCAGCTCTTCTGAAGCTGTGCCATGAGTTTGATTTAGGCTACTGTAATGACTGTACAGAGCATGGTCTAATGTTCGATGCTCATTGAAATGAATTACAAGCCTGTTGCTTTACCGCTTGGGGCTCCCTCCGTGACTCGGTGCCCGCAAGAGTGCTCCTAGGTCGCGTAAGCATTCACCCAGGCTAGGCGCTCTGGAGGTATTGCCAAGTTTGATGTGAAAAAGCGATGGTTAAAATGCATTTGGGTAAATAACACCATAGCCTACACTCACAAGAATGTTTACAATGCAAAAATGCGATATGCCTGTATTTTTTTCGCTTTAAGGTTGATTTTGTTTCACTTTCGCCGGGCAATTAAATAAGTTAACATTTGTTGTGAGCAACATTTACCTTCAAGAGTTGGGGCCTGATCCTGAGCAGAATACAGCATGTCCTTAAATGCCTGAAAAGAGAAAAGCACTTTGTTTTTGCTATAGATCCATTTACTGCAAACAACACACCAACTTCACTGACATGCTCGCACAATTTAACAGAAGTGCCAAATAGCCCCATATATAAAGTAAATGCTGTCTTTAGCAATTACACTTATAATTAAACATTATTTCACCTGCTATGTGCCCTAGATTGTAATTTATCCTGTCTTTTTTTTTTTTTTTAGAAGTTTCAAAATATTTATCAATTTTGGTCCGTTTTTGGCAGAGAAACTCTTTGGCATGAAACCTCCTCTTAACCTTCGTTTTTAACAAAAAACTGAATCATGCCTAGAAGCTGCTGTGGGACGGGATGCACTACTAACATGGTAAGGAATCCAGAACTGACTTTGTATAGCTGTTAAAGCTAAATAATACCAACATCGATAGTAAATACAAACAGAACTAGGCAACTGGAGAGAAACAATCAACGTGGTATTGAATCAAGGTATATTTAACAATTTAGATTAAATTAGAAACATTTTACAGTTTAAACATTAGCAATGTTCTCTATTGATGCTCATGGCTGTAAAGTTACGTCAGTAGTCACACATCAATACCAGAGGTCTTCAACAGGGGGTCCTCCAAAAATTACAATGTCTGAAAATATACATTAACATAAATGCAACCTATGCCATAAATATACAAATATGTCAGGAAGTATTTTATTGGCTTAGTTAGTGGCCGACTTTGATACATGGTCGCCCTACACATTGTTGGCCGGCAACTAAATATATTATACCATACATAAATGTATTATAGTACTGCAGCAACTTGAGAGTGGTACTGTAGCCAAAGCAGATACTAAGTCTGTCTTCACATACTAAATCTTATATGTTGTGCGAGGGGTGATATTAACTAATAAAATGTAAGTGATAAATGCATGCAAATTGAAAAATAATTAACCTATAAAGTGATTTGATATGATTTTAGAAGCAACTGATTGATTGAAGTGTATGTAGCTAATAATAAATAATAATAATAATAATATAATAGCTGATTAAATCATCTGATAACTAAATGGCAAGATAACAGCAGCAAATACCATTCAAACAACATTTCACAGGCATGTCAACTCATTGGTATTTTATAACAAGTCCTTTCTTTCAAATAATTTGTACAAGCGTTTATATTTTATACTGTACATAATTGATATAAACTAAAATAGAATTACTGTGTCTCAGTGAAGCGTGTGAGGTACTGTATATTAATACATTTCACTGAACAGAAAGTTACAGCAGCTATGTATATAGTAGCATCAAATGGCCAAAAGATGGCAGTAAAAATCCATGTATGAGGTTATTGTTGTTTGACATGACATAGGTCAATGAAAAAAGCTGATTTTAATTAATTGTGAAGGGAATCTTAGCTAGAAATTACCATTAAATAGTAAGTAAACAATATGGGTTGCTTTTGGAAACAATAAGCCATTGAGACAAACAGTAGCAAACATTTGACACGTAAAATGTAAAGTTTGGCTGCAACTTGCTATGTGAGCTGGCTAGGCTATCTTGCAGATTCCTGTTGCGTTCCATTTCTTTTGTTGCAAAAAATATAGGAATATAAATATTTCTTATCACAAACAATGATGAATATACTTTTTTTAACCAAATTTAATTTGAGTATGATTTTGAAAGCTTTGAGGTCTCATATTTCAGATACATTCAGAACAATTGACCATCACAGGGTATCATTAAGCTTTTACAGGCATTTTATAGTCGTATACACCTGGATCTGGTGGCGGCTCTGTTGGGTTTACAATGGTTTAGGTTCAGGGTGTATTATCCCAATCCCCAAACACAGGATACAAAATGACGAGAGAAATTGTATTGAGGTGATGGCCGAGTAGCTGCAGCTACTCTACCTACACTACAGGTCTTCAGGAGGAATGCTAAAGCATGGACGCCCTACTACTCCTCTAATGTCAGGTGACACGTTAAATTGAAGAACATTTTGATCTGGCAAGTCGAAGACCGAATTCATTGCTGCATCACATATAAGCTATTAATCACGGATACATTCCCAGACCGCTTGATTGCGCAACGACGACAACGACAACAATCGAGAGATAAGCCTCATGAATAAAGACCACATAAAAATAGATAATATAAAATACACAAATAAAGAAAATCAACAATGACGAACATCCACTTTTCAAACCGAGATGGTTTATGGCAGAAATAACAAAAATATCTTTTTGCTAACAATGAAGTAACAAAAAAATGTTTCCGTCATCCAAACTATACACCCATTGCCAAGACTGTGATAGTGTCGTTTGGTGCGGTAGTATGGTGGTGTAGTTAGGTGAGCAGAAGTTGAATAAAGCTTTAGCTAGCCAACAATAACTACACATTTTTGGCAGTTTCTGGAGAAACTTCCTTGTCTAGCTAACCTGCCCTTCTCCTCCCACAGAGGCCCTCAAGTCCATAGTTTTTGCTTATTTTTTTACATTGTATGTATTTAAATGTTGTAAAAAATTAGGAGATGAACTAGTTTAGTGCCAGCAGTGAGATTCGAACCGCTGACCTGCTGAGTAAAACAGATTTGTCAGCCGACTTGTCTACTGTAATTCGCTGTTTGTCGGCCTCCAAAACAAAGTCTAATGAGAGACTACATTTACATTTTACATTTACGGCATTTGGCAGACGCTTTTATCCAAAGCGATTTACATGTAGTACATTTCTCAGTAGTTAGACAAGTCATATACCAACAATTATAAGCAAACAATAGTCTAAATAGAACAAATACAGCATTATGTCATTACACCTATTACCACGTAATCAACCACATAATATGCAAAAGGTAATGGCCTAGCTAATAAAGTGCATACAAATTTTTTTTTTTTAATAAATAGTGAGAGAAGAGCATGATAAGTAAGTGCAATACTTCAGAGCATGAGCAGTTAACAAGGGGATTCAGAGATGACACTCAGATGATAGGAGAGAATGCTAAGAAGTGGCGAGGTCATTGGTCAAGGTACCAAGGTGGATTGCGAAGAGATGTGTCGAGTCTCTTATGCAAGATGGGTAGTGTTTCCGCAGTCCTTACTGTTGCTGAAATCTTGTTCCACCACTGTGGTACTAAGACGGAGAAAAGGCGAGACTTTGATGAGCGAGTCTTGAGGCCTCGAGATGGTAAAACGAAGTGCTTTTTTTGGGGCCTGGAACCGGACCATTGCTTGGAGATAGCTTGGAGACGTTTTATGTACCGTCTTGTATGCCAGCACCAGTTCCTTGAATTGGATGAGAGTTGCAATGGGGAGCCACTGTAGTTCTCCGAAAAGGGGGGTTCGCAGACGTGGGTAGAGTAGCCAAAAACTTGAGTAAAATTAAAAATAATTTTTAATTGAAACTACTTTTAGAAGTACAATTTCTTCACTCAAGTATATGTAACTGAGTATGTGTAGTGTGCTACTACCTCTGGTGCTTCATATGTCTAACATTGTTGCTTATTAGGGCTGCAGCTATAATGGGATTGAGATCCGGGCTCTTCGCTGGCCACGGCAGAACACTGACATTGCTGTCATGCAGAAAATCACACAAAGAACGAGCAGTATGGCTGGTGGCATTGTTATGCTGGAGGGTCATGTCAGCATGAGCATGCAAAAAGGGTACCACACGAGGGAGGAGGATGTCTTCCCTGTACCGCACAGCATTGAGATTGCCTGCAATGACAACAAGCTCAGTCCGATGGTGATGTGATATACTGCCCGAGACCATGACCTCCAAATTGATCCCGGTCCAGAGTACAGGCCTCGGTGTAACGCTCAGTCCTTCGACGATAAACACGAGTCTGTCCATCACTCCTGTTGAGACAAAACTGTGACTCGTCAGTGAAGAGCACTTTTTGCCACGCCTGTCTGGTCCAGTGAAGGTGGGTTTGTGCCCATAGGTGACGTTGTTGCTAGTAATGTCTGGTAATGTCTTACAACAGGCCTACAAGCCCTCAGTCCAGCCTCTCCCAGCCTCTCTCAGCCTATTGCAGACAGTCTGAGCACTGATGGAGGGGATTGTGTGTTCCTGGTGTGACCCGGGCAGTTGTTGTGGCCATCCTGTACCTGTCCCGCAGGTGTGATATTCGGATGTACCCGTCCTGTGCAGGTCTTCCACTGCTAGGATGATCAGCAGTCCTCATGCCTCCCTGCAGCATGCCTAATGCACATTCACGCAGATGAGCTGGGACCCAGGGCATCTTTCATTTTATGTTTTTCACAGTCAGTAGAAAAGTCTCTTTAGTGTCCTGTGACCTTAAATGCCTACTCTCTGTAAGCTGTTAATGCCCTAACGACCGTTCTACAGGTGCATGTTAATTAATTCATTATGGTTAATTGAACATGCATGGAAAACATTGTTTCAACCCTTTACAATAAAGATCTGTAAAGTTATTTGGATTTTTACAACATTATTTTTGAAATACACAGTCCTGAAAAAGGGACATTTCTTTTTTTGCCGAGTTTATTTTAGTACAATTTTGACTGTTGGGAGATTCAGGTATGCTACAAACACAGTTCTTGCCATCAAAACTAAACTTAATATAGCCACAACTGCTGCATTGGAGTTGTGCATTTTATGCTCCAATTGCTAATTACACTACTTGATATTTTTGCATTCTGTGGTATTTTGTGCATTGCTGTAAGATGTGTGTGCCACTGTATATAATAACATGAATGGCTTAGGTTTCACATATTGACCCGGCATTAAATTTTCTGTGGTTAATTTAATTAAAATACAAAACTTCAATCAAGAGACTATTGATTTAATCACTGGACTAACCTATGTGGGCCTTTATTTAATTCCTTTCACACATCATGCTCAGACAAGACTTTAAATACTACTACATTGATTATTTAAGACAGTATGCATATTATCTATGTATCTTAGAACAATAAGTAGACCTACCTCTTTCGTTATTTACTATAGACAGTTAACGAGCGATCGTTAATTAACTGAGGCGCAGATTTTAAACACAGAGACAATGCAATCGAGACCGTGCTTAATTTACATGTATAGCCCATTTGAACCACACCCAAGCATTTGTCCCAGCTACAGACTGGATAGCAGGATATGACTGTCATTGTATTCCCTGATACCCAGCTGTGTCTGCAAGCCTTCAGCTAAAGTGTGCAGTCACACTGGAACCAACCATATTAGCATTTACCTATGGGGGTGGCCATGACTGTTTTCCCTTTTGTTCTATGCTGTATAAAGTTGCAAAACTTGCCTTTGTTACCTCAGAAACGTGTTGGTGGAACTTAAACTGGTGAAACCATACGTTTCTCCCTTGATGCGCACCATTGTATTTATTAAAGCCTGCTTTCCTGATTCAACGCTATCCAATGACGACTGGTCTATGTTTTTATGATAGAAAATTATTACTATCAATATGCACAACTCCATGCTTTCTTAATGTCATGTCCACAGCATGCGCGCGTGTGACAGTAGGCCTACACAGAAACACATTGCACAGTTAATATCTAAATTAAAGAAGATTAGATGAAAGTAATTTGCATAGAGAATATTTTGTAAATGAGTTAACCAAGTTGGCCGATAAATAGTTTCAGCCCTCTTACTTGTGTTTGGAAAATAAACTACGGTAGTCATTAGTTTTCGGTGGACTTTTGACACGACAGGTGACTGCAAATGAGTGGTCAAAATTGGATAGTACAGCAGACCACTATCCAGCTACAACGGCGCTAACAATATAATGCCGTCTGAAAAAAAACTACAAGTAGTTTAGCATACTTGCAAGTCTCTCAATCCTCGTCATGTGTAGATCCGATTCAAAACAACAAAGTTAGACCTACAGCTGCTACACTACCAAAGCACATTAACTTTGCTAGTTTGCACTGTATTTCTCCAGTGTGATATCTGCAAGTGTGTCACATGAGTAGCAATGTTTGTGCATTTGGATTATATTCCATCTTCTCTCAGTGTGGCTTTATTCAATTCACTTGTGACTACTACTCTTAGTTACTCGTCATGTCACGTCAGCAAAGCAGACGGAGCACAAACATCCGCCAGCCTCTGCGTTCACTACTGAATGCTAGCTGTTTGAAACTGGGTTCTCTTTTCTTCCCGAATACAAATCATTTTTAAAATATTTGTTAGAAATAAATAAATAATACTAATAATAAACACACTATTTTGCTTATTCGAATAATGTATTTTTATTTGTCATCATCCCTAGTGGCCTCAGCGACAGCTGGACAGATTTGGCGATTTGTGTAGCTGAGCGAGCAGACATGTGAACATAGCCTGATGATACACCGTTTTGTCCAGTAGCAATGGCAGGTTTTAATGTTGCTGCAGTGTCTGACTGGCACTTAAACCTTAATTAGGCCTAGCAAACCGTAATGCCAAAGTATAAGCTTGATTCATAAACATAGCTATACATTTATGAACGTTGAAAATGCTGACCTGATGTCTCTGGTAGTCCTGATTCCCGGCCGCATCTGCCGGTTTATTTCTCCCTCACTTTGATAGTGGTCGAAACACTCAGTGTTCTACTTTTGTACTTTGACAGATTTATCTTGGAGTGTTCTTTTTTTTTCCTAATTGTTTCCACAACTCCCTTTTCTCATCCTCTCCATATATTTGGAGAACAACTAAAATGTAGGCAAAAATACTTAAATATTCCAAAGACTCTTGCTTGTCTGTAAAGTGCATTCAGGTTTTCACTGGGGAAAGTCCCCCCTCCCCCCCATTTGGATCGGCCCAGTAAAATAGTTATTGTTTTCAGGCCCTGCTCGAAGCTAAATCGGCAGATTGACCTACTTATAATTATTTTCTTTTTTACATGGTGCAGCGGCCATAGCCTACACCGCCGTAACATTGACTGGCCAGTAGTGCATAGTTTAAACTCGTATTGTTATAAATCTTTGGTGTTAACTTGGCAAAAAGCAAACGCCCCCCAAAGGCACCTTAACGCCTTCCTTCCCAAAATATTGTTTCCAGCGCCCCCCGCCATCCTCTGAAGGCACATTGGAGGGACGGTACCACCCACGTTGAGAAACACTAGTCTAGAACTTGCTTTACAAAGGAAAATTACAGACTATTAAATAAAAAATATACACTTAACAAAATTATAAACAACACTTTAGTTTTTGCCCCCATTCATCATGAGTAAGGTTGGGTACTGTTAAATGTAATCAATTCTGTTTCCGATTCTGCTTAACGAATTCGGTTCTCATCAAGTCAAATATTTCAAGAGGGAACATTTCATAACTTTTAATTTAGGCTATAATCAGTCAAATCAATGTCAATGTTGGTGACACTGACAGTATTCAGGAAGGTTTCTTTTTCCCATCCATCCATCCATCCATCCATCCATCCATCTTCTCTCGCTTATCTGGAGTTAGGTCGCGGGGACAGCAGCTCCAGCAAGGGACCCCAAACTTCCCTTTCCCGAGCCACATTAGCAAGCTCTGACTGGGGGATCCCGAGATGTTCCCAGGCCAGTG
>JAODTR010006097.1:0-10981 GCA_025399935.1 Amblyopsis rosae
TTTTTAGAAATGCCAGTGTTGGGGATGCTAATTAAATCGAAGGCCAAGTGTTTTCAACCTTGAGACCTCCCTTTAGCAAGCCACATAAACTGTCTATAGTATGCCATTGTTATTTTTAGATATACAGTATATAGTTAATATATGCAGCAGTGTGTGATCACAGGTGCGTATACATGTGATTGTGTGTGTATGTGTGCGTTTGTGTATATCTGTATGTAATATGGAAGATTATTTTACAGGGGATCTACAATGATTGAGTATTTGTAGGAAACCCACCACAGCCTTGCTGGAAATGCATTGTTCTACTGTAGGTTATATAAGGGTGGTGGAGGGAGAGAGAGAGCTTTGAATGTCGCCTGACCCTCCTTCATGAATAAATGATGAGGTGTGTTTGAGAAGAAGAAAAAAAATGTCTACTTTTGCTCTCATGTCCTTTCGTGGTGTCCTTTCGCTAAAGTTCTCTAAATGGCAGACACGGTGGTACATTTCCATCTACAAGCTGGGAGCTGCTAATCTGATGGTGGGAAGAAAGTTATCTAACCTGAACCATTCACTGTGTCGCCTTGTTAAAAACAAAAGAGGAATAGCAGTAAAATATATATTCGGTGCGAGGTGTGTGATAGTCTACTGATCCAGTTCCCAGAAGGGCAGAGAAAATAGCTAAATATATCCTAATACTGCATTATTTCTCATAGAGCAGAGGATTTAAATCAAATAGTCAACGATTTTAAAATTCGAACCACTGACAACAATTAATGGTGTGTATGTTGTGTTGTGTTTGAAACAGATTGTTGGGTAGCTAAAACACAGTTTTTCCAATTCTGGAAATTATGCTAAATTCCATTACGTTGCTTTATGAGTACTGCAATGCTATTTGCTTTAGTTCCAGTGTGCGAGAGATATGTATTTCACACTTATTATTGAATTGGTCACTGTCATTAAATTCCTAAGCAGCTCAAGGGGTACAATATGCCAAAGTAGTCTTTCAGAAACATAAATGGGAACATAAGGGACTTAGGCCTACATGCTGCACAAATCACTCATGGGTTTCCCGGTCACAGTACATCAACAAAGTCAACGCCATGATAGAGAGAGCGATGGGAATAAACTGGGCGCCGGGCTCCATATGAGTCTGGGGCAAAGATAAGAGAAGAATTAGTAGTTCATTTGTGGAGAAATTAATTCGTTTTTGCCATAAATCAGAGCCTCACTCTGTGGCATTGTTTAAGGGAGTGAGTGTTCCTATCTTAGGTCCCCAGATATTTGCAGGTCACCACAGAGGAGAAGATTTCAATTTGGTCACTGATGGTGGGTCGTCAGAGGAAAGACACAAAGGAAGCCTTTGTTCTTGCAAAGAGGCTCACTGAAAATGGCACATACAATCATGGCAGTATTTCATATCGTCTAATATATGCCTCTAAAACATTGTCCTCAATTGTCTTTTTTTATACAGGTATCAAACTGGAGGCCAAACAACAGTAAAACATTCAGCAAAAAGGTGATAATTGGGGCAGCCCATTTGAAAGTAAGCAATTAATATCTTATTAATGCAGTGCCATTTAAAAGGCTCGCCATCCCCAGAATATAGAGATGGTGACATTTGAAAAGCCCCTTCTTCCCTGACACCAACTATTTAGCCAATTACTCAAGTAAGTCATAGATGCTTGCCTTTGGGTACGAAAAAAAAAACAAATTAAAATAAAAAACAATATGGGCAAATGATATTAAATTATTTGAGAATTAAATATTACCAACTCATTTAATCCTATCCTAAAAGGCTGTAAAATGTCAATGTATTTGGTGTTTCTGTGCTGTATACATACAAACACATTTAATTCATATCGAGTTGGAGTTGTTATCTTCATGTCAATGGTTTCCATGTCCGAGCTAAATGTGAAGCTGTGTTTATTTTATTTACTAATAGCTGTCTGACATATATCTATCGAACAAATGTTGTTAAATACGAGGAATAGGTACTGCAACACTTAATGTACATTATAGCAGATCATACACTATATTATACTATTAACTACTACAACATAATCATTATTTTGTTTTAAAGTATAACATATATATATATACTGTTTAACCAAACTGTATAGTTAGGTTAATTTATCTTCAAAATCCTGTGCCAGAGAAATCCTACACCAAATTCCGCCACAAACGATTGTTCCTCTGCACTTTAGAGTGGGTCAAATGTTTCCTTGTTCTGACTTCAATGGAATGCAGGCTAATTCTCATTTGGGTGTCAAAGCTCAAGGCGCCTGCTTCTCCAATCCTAACAGACGGATGATCTGGCCCAGAGACCCTCAGGCTGAGTCAGAATGGACAGCTGCACGTTCGCTCTCTGCAATCTTGCAGCATGCGTGCAAAATGAAGAAGAGCTGTTTCCACTGAGTGATTGTTGTTATGGCTGCTGTGCTGTTTGTCACTCCCGCGGCCATTTCATTTCCATATATTACGCTGGTGACAGGCTTTGACAGTGCGGCACGTCAGAAAGTGAGAGCCATCATTTCCGTGCTGGAGATGACTTCAGCCTCTCCTCCGTTCATTGTCTTCGCACCAATGAATAGAATTGGGAGACAAAGTGCCGCTACGTGTCTGAGTTATGGGTATTACAATCAGAATTTAATTAGAACTACAGACTTGCATATTTTCTGAAGGCAAATTGTATCAGATACATAAACTAGAAAGTCATTGCTGTCGCAAAGAAAAAAGAAATACAACGTATAAGTTTTCAAGCTAAATAAATATTTTATCGTACTATTGCATACTAAAGGCAAAGATGCACACAAAGAGCATGCGATTAAAGAAAAGCAGGCACACAATTGCACACATTAACAGCCCACTTAGGCACCAATAGTAAGCAACAACATGTATTGACAAAAAGATTTAGACAAAACCAGAGGGTATGAGAGTTCATTAACTTCAATTATCAGATAACACAGATATTTTCCAGCCATCAATTACAGCGTGGGTTCTGTCTATTAGAACCTGCTCATTATGACTTCAAAAGAAAACAGACAAAAAGCCAAAGCACGGGAAGGCATTAGAATTAATTTGTGGCACCTGCTTTCAGAAGGCATAGAGTCTGAATCGGCTTGCTGCTGAGCATTAACTGGAATTGATGAGAGCACATGGAAAAAACAACACACACATTCGTGCAGGCATTGCACACAAATCCATTTGCTTGAATCACTGGTCTTGGAAAAAAAAAAAATAATAATAATAACCTGGTGATATCTTTCAATGAGCTTTAATTAGTGTGAGTTTTACACCGTTTTTCATGTTTAAAATGTGATGAATTGTATAATTAAAAGACTCACAATGTAAATCAATGGGGCAGAAAGGGGGAGGGTAATTAAACAGGGATGTGCATGGCATCATAGTGGTCCAACCTTCCCTGGGAGCAGCCCTATCTACCCTATCCACAACATACACACTTGTTAACTCCATTAATACAGGAGTGTGGATGACACAGCACATAATGCATCTGGATCCAAATGTCCAGCTTTCATTTTTTATCAAGTAAACACAAGACACCCTTTCATTAACGATAAGCCGCTCTGTCACTGAAACCTCCTCAAATGTACTCTGCGTTCTACAGTATAAGGGTTTTTACACTTCATCTCTCCTTTGAAAATGATTAAGCCATAGAGAAACAGTGGTGTCTTCTTCTGCATTTACCTCAGTAACCATAATTATATCAAATGGGAGGTGATGGCCTTTTACACACTCATCCAGTATTATGGCAGTGCCAATTTGCTTCAAATGTAGATGCAACTTCCTTCTGAATAGTGCATGCTTTTTAAATTCCACATAAAGCACACAATTTGTTCAATGAAAAGTGGCAATTGTTGTTGGGACAGATTTCTTTAGCAGTCTGTGCCGCTGTACTGTAGAGACTCAAAGCCCAAGGTGCTGTGTTACTTGAGAAACCAAAGATAAAATCCTTATTTTATTTTATTTTTTTCATTTATTTTTTTATTTTTTTATTTATGTTGGCTTATGTTGGCTTCAGCTCGCTGGGACTGCCAGGGCCGGCGGCAGGGGTGCAGATGTGTGGTAATTGAGTTTGGAATGGGCTGTTTGAGGTGGAGCTGCTGCTATGCGGCTCGGTCATAGCTATCCTCCCCAATTTTCTCTCTATAAAGATTTCTTGCCCCAGGGGGAGAGCCAGTCGGTTTCCAGGCTGACTGGTGCTGTTCCAGATGACACAGACTAACCTGCCATGGAGAGACTCACCTGCTCTCTGTTAGCTGCTGTACTAGATTAACCACTGGCTCACTTGGGGACCAGAAATGTGAGAGCGGTATGTCTGAGTAATTGGAGGGAAACCGCACCGTGCTGTTTCAACAAAGCCGGACAGCTTAGAACAGTGGGGGATGCGTTACAGCTTAAAAACAGAGAAGCTATCTAAATAGCTGTTTTAGATGCGGAAGGCACAGCCAAGTCGAGATGTAGCTTAATGCTCGCAAAGGTAGTTATCAAGTCGTGGATGCAGCTTTTCAGAAAGGGCGGTGGTATAATTAGAATGAAGTGTTATTGACGTCACAGGACCAACGCAATCTGAACAGCTTGCTGAAACAAATGTTTAGAACATTGGCAGCTCAAAAATAATTGACTGGATTGTCATATTAGATAGTTTGTGGGTTGGTAGACTCTCCAGATAACCAAATGTACCACTGAAAGCACTGTAAATATAAGTTTTTCATAATATGTCCCCACTACCATGGCGCTCTGATGGGCATTCATTATAAACAAACAGCTTACTGCCTCTGTTGCATTAAAACCACTCAAATATGCATTAGACAAAAGCCTTCTAAAAAAAACACATCTGTTGCTATAGGGACTGTAGACAATCTATCTCTGTTTTAACTATTTTTTTGTTAGAGGTCTCCTCTCCATGGTTCCAGGGCCAAAATGAAATTTTATTTTGCAGTCACTTTGATCCAAAGAGACTACAGTAGCTACAATTACAATAAGGAGTAGGTAGGGGTAGTTTTTGACCTGTAACTTTTCCAGTGGGAGTCCACCACCGCACCCACTAGACTATTTGACGGTTCCACACACTTATTGGCCATAACTCAGACTCATATCTTCATTGTTTTTCTTTTTGTTGTTGTTTTTTTCTGTTCTTTTGCTTCCTCCTGTCCTTCCTAGTGGGACCGACATGTCTCGGCATGTGCTGACAGGTGGGACACTTCCATTAAAATGGATCCCATGTGATCATCCTGAGAGACAGTGATGGATTTAGCATGTGCTCACACATGCTGATAGCACTTCCCATATCCTCCATCTCTGTTAATGGCAGGGGCTGTGGCGGTCGGTGTCTGAGTGTGGGAGGGTGTCACGGTGTCAGACGGCGACAGATGGGGTCCACGTGCCCACCTGGCGTTTGACGGCGCGCACGTTCACCCATTAATCCAGAGAGAAAGACAAACACGTGCATGCATGCAGATGCACTGAAAATAATGGTAAATGGACTGCATTTATATAGCACTTTTATCCAAAGCACTTTACAGTATTTTGCCTCACATTCACTCATTCACACATACATTCATACAGCGATGGTGATCACTGCCTTGCAAGGTGCAACCAAGTTTAGAACCCACAGCCAGGCCACTCAACCATCCTGTCATCCTGTCACAATAACGTGTATTACACACACATACATAGAAGAACAATGCTTTACCACTTATCACTTGTCTTTTCTCCCACTGTCTGTTTGACCAGCTTTCTCCCACCCCTGTGTTCTCCTATGGATATATTATGCATACAGTTGTGGGAGACAGCAGGCCAAAGACCATGGCCATTAGAGAGATACCATAAAAATAACATGGAATTATAGAAGCTGTTCTAAAGCAAGAAGCTCACGTTGTATGTGGGCTGGTGAGGTCATTTGGGCTTTCATTATAGAGAGATGTCTTAAGTGTACAGAAAACTGTGATAATTTATACCCTCCTGACTAGGATGTAATGCTGAACCTGAACCTGTCTGAAGAACACAGACTCATGGTCAAAACTTGCCTGCACATTAAAAAGCTGCAGTAAGTCCTACATTTCCAGGCAGCATTCTGGTACTTAGAGTAAATGAACCCTCCATCCTCCACACTACCTACCAGTTTTCATTTAAAACTTCAGAATAAATGTTCACTTATTTATCAGAGAACCCAGAGCACTATTCCCTTCAGGTACAGACAGTAATTATATTCTGAAAGACACAAAACACACGGTGAAATGGAGAATCTAGTAAATGGAAAAACATTTTTTTTACAAGCCTAACTAGTGAAAAGCATTTCTCTTCAAATGATTTTATTACAAATATATTTTTTAACAAATAATTTCCTTTTACATTTTCAAAACTAATGTAGCCACATTTTCCCTTTCCACACCCAATCAAAAGTCATCACAGCATCAAAAGGTTAAGCTCTTTTTAGCTCTACACAGCATGCACCGCATGTACTGTACCTATATCATATGCCGAGTTTAGACAACACAAATTCAGCTAGATTTACACTGGATTTGGTCATGGCCCAAACAGCATCTGAACTCTTTGTGGTGTGACATAATCAAAGACAAGCGATGGCGTCTGGGATGCCGGACGACATACCGTGGAAAAAATGACCATGTCAGAATTATTTGTATTTTCTTGCCAGCATCACATTCTTGAGCCCCTCTTCCCGATGACATGGTCATGAACAGTGCTGTTCATGTATTGTTGCCAGTCTCTGACCATATTGTGCACAATAGTCTGATCCTGGCATTAGAAACATTGCACTTACACGCTGTCGGCCATGGTGACCTGGGTTCCATGGTTGAGATACAGTGATAGCCTTCAATATATTGGCGATGTGTTTGGAGGTGTAACCAATTCTAGTAGGCTTCTGCTTGCAGCATAGCTTAACACACTTAACAACAGCATAGCATTTGTTTGCAATCACCCAGAGGTTCCAAATATAATTGTGTTTAAAGTATTCTCCTTGTGAGTGATTTGTTTGAGACTAAAAATAAAAAGGGGTGAAGGGCCGAGGTCTGTAGAATTTGATTTTTATGTGCTTCAGAAGGACTGAATAGGGCTGTTGATAGTAATAGTAGAGAGACGGCAGGGTGATGTAGGGACATCAGTTTTCTTGGAGGAGTCGTAATTTAGAGGGCGGACCAGATGGACAGACTACAATCAGGCAGCTGTTGTAATCAATTCAGGCTGAGAGATCATCACGAGTCACACATCATTGTCAGAGAGAAAAGAACAAATACATAAAGATGGGAAAAAAATTGGTAGATATTTTGGAATATGATTTATTAGCACACATTGCCATGAGAATGATTGATTTTGATAATTTTTTGGTAATAATTAATAATAATATTGTAGTTAATTCCATTTGGATAAAACATTCTCTCTCAAGCTCTCATTGCAGCAGATGATGTTGTAATCTCCCCTGACATTAATATTACTAAATGTGACTAACCATAAAGAGATTGTTGCCACATTACAGTATATTTGGCAAATCCCTCTTTGCTCATTTTTGAAAATATATTCCACTGTCTCTTGCTATCTCGGTTCACGGGTATTGTGCATGTGGACTTTTATTCACTATCAAGTCATTGTTGGCTGCTAAAGGCTCGCTATCACGTTGCCATCTGAACACATTCCATGGGCCTCACTGTGAATCTGCACCTCTGCGATAGATTCCGGAAGGCAAGATAATGGCAGTGTTAAGATTTTGAGCCACAAAGAAGTTCGCTGCCTTTGTTAGCTTGCCATTTAAACACTTTGTCATGAAGCCCCTGTACACTATATAAGTAGCACCTCACTGTTGATTTCAAGGACCTCTGTCATTTGCTGGTACAGGAGTCTTGTACAGTAGCCTTCAAGATGTCCACATATAGAGCAGAGCAGGCATGATCTAAATCATAACATGATGTAAGCACGCATAGAATGAATAAGAAAAAGGCTTTTATTCGACGAGCGCAAACTTGCAGGGGCTCATTAAATCAGACTTAAGCCTATCAGAAAGTCGACAGGCCTCATTAGAGCAGAGGCTAGCTTGCCACCTGTGAAGTCTGGACAACTTCAAATGAGGCGCATAAAGAATAGGAGGGTGACAGGACGGGACCAGGACAGATAGGAAGAAAGAAAGAGAGAGAGTGGGGAAAGGGAGAGAGAGCCTCAGTCTGTGTGCGAGGAGTGAACAAACAATAAGATGAATGTCTTCAGTTACCATGCTTTATAGATGATATTCCAA
This sequence comes from Amblyopsis rosae, assembly GCA_025399935.1. Classification (NCBI taxonomy): domain Eukaryota; kingdom Metazoa; phylum Chordata; class Actinopteri; order Percopsiformes; family Amblyopsidae; genus Amblyopsis; species Amblyopsis rosae. The sequence goes on from JAODTR010006097.1 coordinate 8,249, forward strand.
GCGTGGCCATGCATTAATCACACCGCGGCTGCCATCGCACTGGCACTGCTACCCATCTCAGATGATGGCAAGGTGGGCTCCGATGGCAAGGGGAAGGACAGGGAAGGGGGGGATCGTGAATAAATGAGCCACCGTCCCTCAATGGATGAGAAATGAAAAATAACAAATTGCACTGTAAGAGGAATGGCTACAGGGAGCCAAATGAGGAGATATTGTGCTGCCTCACTATCCAGTCTCACTTTGCTCGCTCTGCCACCTTCTTCATCCGTTTGCCATCGCCAACCTGGACCCGAGGAGCATTCGGTCAGGCACGGGTTCATAGGAGAGTCTATCGGCTGCCTGGCCTCCCTCTGGGGACTCACGAGGGTCGGTCGGAGTCTGAGCAACGAAGGCGGCGGTGGTGGTGGTGCGGGGTTATCCAGGGAGGTGGGTTTGTCCAATGGGAGGTATGGGATGACAAAGCTGCCAGAGGCTGTGAGAGACACTTTGCAGCGTCTGCATGGGCACAAGAGCATTGCCACCCACCGCTGAGTCATTATGCATGGACGTGCCTCATTACAGCCGGCCAGTGAGTCATGCTGTTGAGAATGGCTGTCACTTGCGCCGAAGCTCGGGGACTAGGGGGACAATGAACAAACACTTGTTATTAGCAGTCTCTACAGTTGGCTGTCTAGACTTGCAGTGGAGAGCAAGCTGTCTGGTGCCGGGCTAATAGACTTTACTGCCACATAACTGGAAATATTGTTGAGCTAATAAACCGGGCGGTTTTACAATTGCTCTTCTTCACATGGCAGAAAACGGTTTCATGAACAGTGAGAGGAGATGGAAATCAGTTGCCATGTTGTGAGTACAAATAGGTTCAGCTAAAGCAAGAATCATTAAAAACTCATTTATCTTTATGGAGATCATGACTTTTAGCTGTATCTACCACAGTAAACATTGCAGTCCCACAGCTGTTAATAAGCTGGCTAACTTTGGCGACTCTCCAGGAACCGACCGTTCCACTCATTGGTCCAATTAACAAGGCAAGCTTCTATCAGAGGAGCCCCAATATGTCTCATCCTATGACATCTTACCTTTGATTGACTAAGTCTCCCTTTCTGGATTGACTCAGGAGACGAGCACATACAGCGAGCAGAGAAGACCCATTTTGATTTTTATAGCCACGGCCCGACATGCTTTTCCCAAACATGAGGTAGTTGTATGCTGTCACTCAAATGAAAACCAATATGCCAATATGCCTTGCTCACATCAAACAGCAAGGTTTCTTGGACAAGAGAGGCTGTTTCATTCTTCCTGGCTCCCTGTCGACATCATTAGGCAGGTTTCTAACCCCTGTTTGTTTCCCCACTTTAGTGATACCATACCTGTCTTTGATCACCACTACACACACCCTCATTATCAGATATGGCTTTTCCTTAATCCACAAAATCATATCCGTTCCCCCCAAACAGAAAACATCAATTCCACTTCTTAAGCAATAAAACCTGCACTGGCAAAATAAGGAACACATGGTGTACCAATTGGTGTACAAATGGCTGAATTACTATTATTATGTTATTATAGTATGTGTTTGGGATTTAACATTCATGGTGGTCAATTCAACTAAAATCGCTCTATTGATTTACTCTCCATCCTTAACTGTATTTAACGCAGCGGTGAATGTTTAAATACATCCTGTTGTTTTCACACTGACATATTGGTGTCAGAGGTGACCAGGGAATGAAATCCCACTACCCAGCAGCAAAGGAGTTATGTACAATATCCCCTGTAAGTATATTGATTGGTGACTGTTGACCCAACCAGCCTGGATTAGATTTTGTGTTCACAGAGGCCATCTCTCGACTTGGTAATACAACAGGCTTTCTCATTTATAATTGTGAAATTGGCATCTTGAAAATCCCAGATCCAGGTAATATCCATTGCCATCTCAGCTGTGTTCTTGTTGTTTATTGATAATTTTAATGATATATAGGCTCCCAAATAGTTATCGCCCTTGCTGGCTTGGATATGTCGAGCAATGGGTTGAATTATCAAAGTTATTTGATGGTTTTATGAGACGCAGTAACATAGACAAACGGGTTCTCATTATTGGCCCTTACTACTTTGCGCTAGGCTAGACAATCTTGTACAATCAGGTACTTCAGACTCAATGGCTGTTTCTTGAGAGAAAAGAACTCAGACATGTTGACCTCTTTTGGTTCAGAGTATTTATTCTGTGCTCATAGCCTCTGGCAGTAATTAACATTAGTCACAATGATTTTACATGAGCACGTAATTAACATTGTGAAAATCTGTGGGGTTGCCCCTGTTTCATTTAAGAAATACTTTTGGCCAGTACCTAGAGAACAATGTTAATATTCGTGCAATGAAAGATTGTCTATTTATCTTTAACAAGATGCAAATTCAACGTGCAAATAAGAGTAACTTGAATTTGTACCTTCATATGTACATAATATTTATTGTAAATCAACATTTATAAAGTTAATGCAGAATATTATATAGAGACATAAACGCAGAAAATCTAAGTTAGCATTTTAAGCAGTGTATAGTGTAGAGAAAAGAGTATAGTGTAGAGAAAAGTATAGAGTATAGTGTAGAGAAAAAGTTAAGCATACTGTATATGTTTCAAGAAGAATTATTAAGGGCCTAGCCGCGAAGGGGCGAAGCCCTTATTGTTATTGTACGTTTTCTTCTTATTATTATTCTGTCATTGAAGTCAATGGCAACCCC
>JAODTR010006098.1:0-12604 GCA_025399935.1 Amblyopsis rosae
CAGACAACACAGCTCTCAGGATCATAGGGACACACAAACCTCTCCACCACGATAAGGTGATGGTTCCCGGAGAGGCTCTTAGCATCTTAATATGTGTTTATGCAGACATAATGTGAGTGCACTTTATGTGTTTGCATGATTGTGTCTGTTTGTATTAATGTACACACACACACACTCACCCACAGGACAATGAATATGCCAGGATAAGTTTATGTTCAGGTTGGGTCAACTAGCAAGATGTCCGACCTATCCCAAGCCCTTCCCTTTTTCGCCCTGTCCTCCAATAACAGCAAGTTTGTAGTCCGACGGAAACTAAACTGTCTGTATTCCTGTTATGGAATGCTGTTGTGTCCAACCTAGGCTTAGGATCGGTCAAATTTCACTCAACGTAGGTTGCTTTGTATGAAGGCGTCTGATAGAGAGCAGTGCAATGAGTCTTTCTCTTCTTCTGTCCCCAGTGTGTGTCGTGCAGGCCAGTGGCAGTGTACAGGCGAGAGGTGCGCTGCCCAATGTACCCTAATGGGGGCATTAGAGGTCACAACCTTTGACAAGAAGAAGTATTCACTGAATGGGGGGGAATGCCCCTTTACTGCCGTGGAGGTACTGTGCAAAGCCTCATACAGGGTGATGTGTATGTCCAATTAATCTGTTCAAGACATTGATCAATGATCAAGTATAATTCAAATGTTTTCTGTTTTTCTTATTTTTTACAATACACGTTTTGGGGAATTATTCAGTGTGAAGCGATATTATGGGTATCAGTTCTCTCTTTCACACATGCTCACGTCTTCAGTAAACCATCATGTCGAGTATCCTAATCATCATTTAATTTGAATAATGTATTCCTCGCATGTTTGGGTTCCTCCAGGATTTTGTTGACAGGAAGTTGGTGGTTAGCGTGCGCTGTGGGGAGTGTGTGGCAGGAAGAGGAGCACTAAGCTGTCTTAAAGATATGTCTATCACTGTGCTACGGACCACGGTCACCATCACAGACTCTGGTGAATGGTTGTGGAATATGCTTCTAATTGAACAATCATTTCTGACACAGTTCTAATTTGAAAAATAATGCAAAAGCCATCTTTGTTTATTTAGTTAATAAAGATAATAAATAGTGTGCCCGTTGGTTCATGTATTGATTCACATTGCTATAATAATAGCTGTATTAAATATATATACAATTAATAAAGTAGGTAGTGTCTATCTTTTTGGTACGTTTCAAATACCCTAATTGTTGTCACTCCCAGGTGTAGTAACACTCAATGGCCACAGGGAGGTGTTGCCTGTGGTGACAGGTGACCTGGTAGTGCGTAGGCCCTCCTCTTCCTTCCTCCTGGTCCAGACATTTGGGGCACAGCTGCTCTGGCATCTGGAGGGGCCCTTGGCCCTCATCACCCTGCAACCCGGCTTCGCAGGCAAAGTAAGACAATTTTGCATCCCCAAATTAATTGACTAATACACATCGGATGCAATATGGTCATAGATGGAAATTGTAATTCTAAAACGTAATGAAAACATATTTAAAAAAAGTATTGACACGTACAGTACCAATGTTAGCAGAAGTAGGCACGCTCCTGTCTTGTGGTTAGCATCCCCATGTAGAGGTGCATTTAGCTAACATGCATCAGTGTTGTGTCTAGCATCCCCATGTAGAGGTACGTTTAATTTCAGAAGAAGCTAACTTTCTCCAGTGTTGCCGTTAGCATCCCCATGTAGAGGTGCATTTAGCTAACATGCATCATTGTTGTGTCTAGCATCCCCATGTAGAGGTACGTTTTATTTCAGAAGTAGCTAACGTTCTCCAGTGTTGCCGTTAGCATCCTCATGTAGAGGTACATTTTATTTCAGAAGTAGGTAACATGCTCTGTGTTGTGGTTAGCATCCCCATGTAGAGGTGCGTTTAGCTAATTTGCTTCAGTGTTGTGGCTAGCATCGATATGTAGAGGTGCATTTTATTTCAGAAGTAGCTAACATGCTTCAGTGTTGCGGTTAGCATCCTCATGTAGAGGTGCAATTAATTTGTTTCATTCTACGTTTGAGGTGCGCGGGCTGTGCGGCACGCTGACGTGGAACCAACACGATGACTTCACCACCCCCGAAGGAGACGTGGAGAACAGCGTGACATCCTTTGCGGCCAAGTTCACCTCTGAGCGGTGCGCTCTACCCGTAGGGGGACCCTCGGACCCATGCACCACGTACAGCCAGCAGAGACGCTATGCGGAAGGCGTGTGCTCCATCATCCACAGCGTGATCTTCCAGGTGTGTGTGTGTGGTCGGGGTTTAGCATAAACATCCGCCATGCTATGTTACATTGCATTAGGTAATTTCAGTAAGGACTACTATAGACAATATTATTTTACATTTGCAGTCATTTATATCAACACAATGACATTAATTAAGTCAGACACAGCATGAAAGGAGGAGGTGGGGTGGAGGTGGATTGCAAAAAATGCTCACAGAGGAAGCTCCAAGAATGGGTGTAGGCTAAGGCTGTGCAAATAAGGCGCCCTGAGTTTGGCCAATAGTATGCTTAGCCGCGATCAGCTGAGCAGTCTGGTCATTGAGATCAGCTGGGCAATGAGCTGATTGAGCTGATTGATCCTTCTCCTCCGCCCGGCCCACTAGGCGTGTCACGATGTGGTGGACAGAGAGTCGTACCTGCGTCTGTGTCTCTCTGAGGTGTGCGGGTGCGCCCCCCAGAGGGCCTGCCACTGCACCGTCCTCACCGCCTTCGCCCGCCACTGTGCCCAAGAGGGCGCGCCTGTCCACTGGCGCAACAGCACCTTCTGTCGTAAGCTCCCAGGCGCATGCATGGTCAGGCGTCTCCGTTGGTTTAGTACAGTCGCTTTGTGTCACACCACTACTCACTGTACTGTATGCGCACTGTAAGAGTTTAAGGAGCATGTTGGGGCATTATACACACGCTACAGTATATTATACAGTACATATACAGTAGGCTACTGTATATTATACAATATATACCAGGGCTATTCAACATGCAGGCCACACATTGCATGTTTTAGATCTCTCCCTGCTCCAACACGCCTGATTCAAGGATGTTAGAAGCCTGATAACGACCCGTTCATTATAATATAACTCCAGGACCGGAGTTGAATAGCCCTGATATATACTGTATATTGTACAGTATACTTTATACAGTATATGCTATACACACACATGTGCATACAGCTCAGGGAAAACATTTAGAGACTACTGCATGTTTCTGTGTTGATTGTTGTGGTTGTCATTGTTGTTTATATTTATTTAATATAAAATAAATACAAAATAAATAAATAAGATATACTGTAAACTTAATACCTTTATTACGTTTATTTGTTATATGTATTTATTTATATTTATTTATATTATTTAAAAGATGTCATTGGTCTTTCAATTATATTCTACACACATACGCGTGCACGCACACACACACACACAAACAGACATTCCTCTCCCCTTGCTGCCACAGCGGTGAAGTGTTCGGGAGGCCAGGTGCACCAGGAGTGTGGGCCGGCCTGCGGGGGCTCCTGTTCGGACCTGCGGCAGGGCTGGAGCTGCGATGAGTACCAAGACGGCGAGGGGAGTGTTGGAAGCTGTGTCCCCGGCTGCCAGTGTCCCCCGGGGCTACTGCAGGACCACCGGGGCCAGTGTGTCCCCATCGCCATGTGCCCCTGCGTGCACGGAGACAGGACTTACCAGGCCGGGGATACTGTGCAGTTCGTCTGCAACACCTGGTGCGTTCCTATAGAGACAGAGCGCTGAAAACCACGCCCACTAGGGGAAAGAGAGGGGGGACTTTTTGTAGCATTTTATTGACTTTGCAAAAAAAAACCTAATTGCGTTAAGCTAAGCTAATGCAGTTTCTGACTTTTACCATGAAACCTCCACATGCAAAAAAGCTGCAATGTAACATTATGCACTACCCACAAGGTAACCATCCTAAAATTATGCTTTTATAAGCTTTCTAATCAAATACATTAGTTTTTATGGAGACCAAACTGGATACAGGCTATATAGAGAGAGCGCAACACGTCATATTGCATTGAAAGCTATGTTTCCGACACCTGCTAGGTTCCTATGTGTTGATAATCACACCCACAGCCCTCAAAAGAATAGAAGAGACCCTTCAAAGCTAATTTGTTCAGTTTATGTTGAAGGCAAGAAGTTACACAAACATAAACCATGAGACATCTGAATGTTAAGACATTGTATTTTGTCTAGAGAGTGAAAAAGCCAAGTCAACAACATCCACCCAAACTGAATTTCCATAGAATCCACAGGATCATTCTTGGGCCACGGTTAGCATGTTTGCTTTGTTTGTCTGGCTTCGTATCCCCATTGCGCACACCCAGCTGCAAGACTAAATCAGAGTAATGCAAACACATGTATTGTATGTTCATGCATTGTAAAGCACAGTAGGCAAAAACACAAGGTGACATGTAGAGAGTGCATCGGAGCACATGCCAGGTTATGAGACTTATTTTTCTAACTTTGTGATGCTTCGAGTACGTTTTCAATCATTTTTGCTTCTGCTGCGTTTTTGGGGTTATCCAATAGATCTCAAATAGTCATAAAGGCAGACCTTCTACTTATTATCTATACAAGAAATGTCCCAGCCCAGCCAGGTAGAGGTATTATATAATCTGTACAAGTGGTTTATGACCTGCGGTGTGGTCTGAGTGGTTTTAATGGCACATCGTAAAACAACACATTCATATTTATGGTGCATGTGCCTCTTATCATTTAGGGGCCGTGATAGGAAATCATGTTGTCAGCATGTTTTGTCCTTTGACACATTAATTATGTGTTTCCCACTTGATACAGCAAGAGCACCTGCATGAATGGACCTTGGTCATGGTGGTCTGGGTGGTGAGAATTAATTGTGTAGCTCGTCGCTGTAGGCATGGCTCTGATATTCTACAAGCACATTTATTTTGACCTGAGGGGGTGTGAGGTTCATAAAGACAGCTCATTGGCTGTGGATTAGCTGTGTGTTGTACAATCGCATCTTGGATCTGCGCTAACGCGTTACCACTAAAATGTTCAGGCAAATAAGATTCTCTACATACTGACAGGAAAAAGATTTCACATTTCATTTAGGCCGTGGTGGAAAAATCCAAACTATTGATGTAGTCATTACTGATGTAGTTATTGACACCTTGTAATTGCTTACTATTAGTAAGATAATGTTAATCAAATAAAATATATTTACAGTTTGATAATTATTTTATGCAAGCACATGATATGTGCTGCTGGTATTGGTTCATTAATGTGTCTTGACAGTTTTATAATGACAGTTTTATAATTAGTTCATGATTCAGCACAGGGTCTGTGCTGCTGGTATTGGCCTTGGTCCCATTTCGTACGTGAGTGCAGCAGCTCTGATGAAATCACTTCATGTTCCTGCTTCCTTATAGGTTAGGTTAGCCTCCAGGGTTGATTCATCACGTTACAGCAGTTGTTGACAGCCTTCTGGGTCTGTCCCTGAAACGCTGCGCGGCTTTGACCCACTTACAGAAGCAACGTGTGTGTGTGTGTGTGTGTGTGTGTGTTCATTGTGATTTTTGCTCCCACACGCTTTGTAGTGTTTAATGATTCAAGCCCACCTTGTTCCACTGTCGTATCCTGGTAATAAATTACTCTTCGTTTGCGTTTTTTAATTAAATATGTCACATGTTGCTTTGGCTCCCGACGAACACGCGAGTCAGCACATCAAAGATAAAATATCTTATGGAGGAATTGTTGTTTGGAATTATTATTACATTTATCTTCCACCCTGCGCTCAGCCCTGTTATGCTAACCTCTCTATCATCGCTGTTATTCTGCACTGGCTGATATGCTATCCCCTCCATCTTCACACACATTTACGGCATTTAGCAGACGCTTTTATCCAAAGCGACTTACAAGTTGTACATTCGCTTGTAGATGAACATGTCATGCAGCAATTGTTAGCAAACTATCTGTTGTATAGTTAGAATAAATACAGCATTTTCCAAATAATCGCTAATAGCCTAAACAATAAATTGCTTATTCCTACGTGCAGAAAGGAAGGAAGCACACTCTGAACCTTTCGCTGACTTAACATATCTGTGCATCTGTGTGTCTGTAACATATCTCCTTGCATTTCACAATCTTACAAATATTATCTGGTGCTTCTACACAGCACTCAAACACCGCTCACAACATCAAAGACGCTTGGCTTTGCAATGCGTTTCAATGTGAGGGAGTTTGTTTTGATTTGAGCTTGAAGGTTGCCGGCGTTCTCGAGAATGACTAATCCATTCCTGCCTTTAATAATACGTTAATGATGAAATATGTGAAATAATAATAATAATGTAAGATAGTGCAGTTCAGTATGTCAGTAACATAACAGTGCTTATCTATCATCGCTCTTTGTAGCATATTTATCTTCCACCCTGCGCTCAGCCCTGCTATGTTAACCTCTCTATCATCGCTGTTATTCTTCACTGGCTGATATGCTATCTCTGTATGTCTTCCCCTCCATCTTTACACACATTTTACGACGGGTGTGTCCACAGTGTGTGTGAGCAGGGCGTGTTGAACTGCACGGAGGAGAGTTGCGAGGAGGCGAACCACTGCCCCGGCTCCCTGGTCTACTCCCCCCGCTCATGCCTCCTCAGCTGCACCAGCCTGGACCCCCCGGCCCAGCAGTGGCAGCAGGGGCCCGGGGCCCCGCAGGAGGGCTGCCGGGAGCCCCTGTCGGGCTGCGTGTGCCCCCGTGGCACCCTTCTGCTGGTGCGTGGCGGCACGCACATTGGAACTATACTGTACCCTACCTGACAGCGCTTCACTGCTGCATCAACATGCACTGGTGGAAGACTGTTGACACTATATCCAACACACAACAACACACAGTATTTCGGTTAAAGAATAAAACATGTAAATAATAATAATAATTCCTTTTTTTTATATAGCACCTTTCCAACATAGTTTGCAGCTCACAGTGTTTCACAAGAAATTCGAAAAAAATAAAGGATGACATTTAAAAATTATATTAGATAAACAAAAAAACAATAACACAATAACGGAATAAAATGACTCTATATTGCACGTTTCTGCAAATGTAAATAACAAAAAATAAGTCACTGGCGCTCTCACACCATCTTGTATTCCAGTCTAACGTTGTGTTTTCTGCACCAGGGAGATGGCTGTGTCTTGCCAGAGGAATGCCCGTGTCACCACAACGGTCGACAGTACTACAGCAACGACACCATCACCAAAGACTGCAACACCTGGTAACGCAAAGCCCTGTTCCGCCCTGTCCGATAAACCAATAGATGTCGACTGGAGTGTCCTAAACCTATTGACTTTCCATCATTTTCTGAAACTAAATAATGCAAAATCAAAGTGGGGGTCTTAAAACACTGAATACACTATAGAAATATGTTGATTCCTGGTTGAAACCAGTGTCACTGGTCACATGGCACTGACTGGAGAGTGAACCTAACATGTTTTGTGATGACTCAAAGACAACACTGGCAGTTCATAAAGAGGTTCACATAGATAGAAATAGTTTTATCTGAACTGGAGAATAGCTGTATTTCTTCATTGAAAGAAGGTGCAAACAACGTTTAATGTTTAATTATTTCCTCTTCGAAGTTAGCTTGATACCGTAGACATGGTTCATCCAATCACCTGGCATTTTATAAAAGTCTTTTTGAAATAGTTTAAATGGATGCCCTCCCAAGATGGTTGTGTGTATCAAAAAATCTGGTCAGGTGCGTTCAGAATTGGCAAACTGAGGCGAACATTTGTGGTTTACTTTGAACATGACATTTGAAAGGTTTTGTGTTGAACATTTCAAAACGATTTACGAAAATCATTTATGATTATGACTTTTCACCATTTATGCAGACCAGAGTGACCCAGCGTTGCAATTGGGAGGTCCACGGATTTGATCATAACATTGCCCATTATTTATTTCCCATTAATGATCAATCTGAGGCCACAACGGTATCTGCAGAAAAATGCGGGTACATTTCGTTTGATTTTGTTTCTGGCCATGCATGGTAGATTTTTCTGGTCTGGTCGCTGCCTCCATCAGCCTCCACAGCAGAATGCCATTACTAACACGCCCACATAAGAGTCCGGAAGCGTTCCATTTATGCTTCTATTGAAATGCGTCACAACGCTCCATCTTGTTACTATTCCAATATCTTTCTTCATCTCCGTGTTACGTGTCGCCCACACAGCGTATGCAAGGAGCGGCGCTGGCACTGTGGGCAATCGGCGTGCGCCGGCGTGTGTGTTGCCACGGGCGACCCGCACTACGTGACGTTCGACGGCCGCTGCTACTCCTTCCTGGGCGACTGCCAGTACGTGCTGGCGCGCGAGGCTGCCGGCCTCTTCAGCGTCACGGCCGAGAACGTGCCGTGCGGCAGCACAGGCGTCACCTGCACCAAGTCCGTCACGCTCAGCCTGGGCGGTACCGTTATACACCTGCTGAGAGGTGAGCTGCTGCTGCTGCTGCTGCTGCTGCTGGGCTACACACCGCCCCCTGCTGGCTGAGGCAAAATAGTTCTGGGAACTATTTTGCCATAGGTTTTGCCTCTCCATGAACCATGTGACCGTTGACAATTTCTGTTATTTCCATGACTAGTTGTAATGCATCGATTTACATTTATATTGTATTGTAGGGTGCTTCTAGGTGGTACCCTAAAGGTACCAAAAATGTTTTGGTACCTTTAGGGTACCACGCTGTGATGCGTTTGTACCTTTATCATACCTTATTTTCTGAGAGTGTACTGTAGTTCTGTAATTCAGTGTTTTCCAATCTCGTCTACATTGTCTGATGGCCTTATGGGCTAATTACAATATTTTTAGGATAAACCCAGGGTTCTGGATACCCTGTCTTACATTATCCGATTCCCTCTGAACACATCTACCCTCCCCCACCCCAGGTAAAGCTGTGACTGTGAATGGCATGCCGGTGACCCTACCCAAGTCCTATAGTGGCAGTGGTCTGACACTGGAGCAAGTGGGCCTGTTTGTGTCCCTCTCATCCCGACTGGGAGTCACTCTGCTCTGGGACGGAGGTACAGTACAGTATGCCAACAGTTCCTGCAGCTTTCATTCAGACAGACTGTTGCCAGACTGTTGTCTGTCAAAATCTAGCTTTTGTACTGTTTAATGGGCTGGTTCAGGCATCTCATCGTCTAATGTTGCTGCTATAGTGCGCTACCGAATGAATGTGCATTCTTAATTTCTTGTATATGACATGCACTGCATTTATGTGATGTTTAGGTCAGATTTGTGGTGACCGTGGCTATAAAAAAGACATCTCAATTCACTCATCTTCATTCATATAAATTTCAAAAATTTTTATGGGTCCACCACACCAAGAGAATGAGCAGATAGATGGTTCTGAACAAAAACAGTTTGCCAGTGAAAGCAAACTAATTATCTTAGCTTTATCTGGTTAATTAATAAACAAATCAGTTTTAGCATTGTGTATCACGTCTAGCCATCTCTTCCAGGCATGCGAGTGTACGTACGTTTGGCGGCCCACTTGCGCGGCCGAGTGGGGGGGCTGTGCGGTAACTTTGACGGGGACACTGAGAACGACTTCACCACGCGCCAGGGCATCGTGGAGTCGACCGCCGAGCTGTTTGGGAACTCCTGGAAGGTCAGCCCCTCCTGCCCTGACGTGTCAGACCAGGACCTGCGAGACCCCTGCACGGTGGGTCACACACACGCGGATGTAGTCTGACCTGTGTGGGTGGTAACGAGTTGCTGTCATGTGTCATCACATTACATTAGTCTGTTACGAAGTAATGTAACACAGTCATCATGTTAAAATGTGTCTGTTACTCAGTAATGTAACACATTATTCATCACGTTAAAATGTGTCTGTTACTCAGTAATGTAACGCATTAGTCATCACATTACATTAGTCTGTTACGAAGTAATGTAACGCATTAGTCATCACATTACACTAGTCTGTTACGAAGTAATGTAAGGCATTAGTCATCACATTACATTAGTTTGTTACTCAGTAAAGTAACACATTAGTCATCACGTAAAAATGTGTCTGTTACTCAGTAATGTAACGCATTAGTCATCACATTACATTAGTCTGTTACGAAGTAATGCAACACATTAGTCATAACATTACATTTGTAATTGTGTAGGTTTAACATATTGTTGTTATGCTGGCAATTACAATACAATGCATCTCATGCGATGTTGCAGAGTACCGCGAAAAAAACAAGTATTTAAACAAATTACTACGAGGGAGGTAAATAAGTATGTAAAGTAATGCTGTTTTAGTGTGTAAAGCATTCCTTTAATTAAGTAACAACCCCAAAACTGAGTCTAACCCTGTAACACACACACGGTACACACACACACACACACACACACACACACACACACACACACACACACACACACTGACCACTGTGGCCCTGTTACAGCTGAACCCCCACAGGCTGGCGTGGGCCAGGAAGAAGTGTGCTGTCCTCACCCAGGACCTGTTCTCGCCCTGCCACCCCGAGGTGCCCTTCCAGCAGTACTTCGACTGGTGTGTGTTCGACACCTGCGGGTGAGTGGCGCCACGGACCTACAAACGTAGTCTGTGGGAATTAGTTTGTAACTATTAGACACTGTGGTCAAACTGGTCTGCTTGTTGGAAAAGCAGTTTATTTGGGATATTCCAGCTAAGAGCCGAACACAATGCTTTTTTTTGGTGTATTTTAAAGACCCACTATTCTTATTTCATTCACCAGTTGTGTGGTTGATTTGTCTGGAGGGAGGATAAAACTTCTGTCCAAAATGATTACTAAAGTGTAACTGCACCCCCCATTAACATTAACGTTAACGCTTGAATTTGATGACATACTGTATGAGCGTACTGAGTGTATGTGGATTTTTAACGGATATGACGTGTAGTTTTCAGCAAAGTCAGGAATTGTGTCAATATAAACACCATCCATCATTGACGTGTCTCATCATATTACTAGATTGTGATTGTGTGTGTGTGTGTGTGTGTGTGTGTGTGTGTGTAGCTGTGACTCAGGTGGGGACTGTGAGTGTCTGTGTACAGCTATTGCTTCCTACGCCGAAGAATGTAACCGTCGGGGGGTCTACATCCGCTGGAGGTCCCAAGAACTGTGTCGTATGTCACACAAATACAAACAAATAAACAAATAATCTAATTATTTGGGGGGGGGGGGTCTTCCATGTCTCACCTGAGGCAGATAAGCAAAATGTAGATAAAGATGTAGTGACCTTGATGTTGTTGCTGTTCTTCCTCCTCTTTTATTTATTCTTCTTCTTCTTCTTCCTCCTCCTCCTCCTCCCCACAGCACTGCAGTGTGAGAACGGCCTGGTGTACGAGGCCTGTGGCCCCGCCTGCTCCCCCTCCTGTCCCGGGGGAGAGCAGGGCCCTGACTCCCAGTGTAGCGCCCTCTCTTGTGTGGAGGGCTGCTTCTGTCCCCCCGGCACCGTCAGACAGGGTAAGATGGCTGGACATGAACATGTCCCCCCCCCCAGCACTGTGCTTCCACCTGGGGGTAACTGTACCAGGGACACTATATAAGGAGACACATAGCCCGACCCTCCAACCAAAAGAGCCAATCGTCTGCTTCGTAACTGCCAAGCATGAACATGTGAACCAATCGTGTGGTTGGATTTACGCAAGCCAACTGTTGTACAAGTGTAACCTATGAAGGAAAGCAGCTTTAGAAACCGTTATTGTGGGGCAAAGTCAAAAGTTTTAAGCGCTTTTTCTTTCAAATTGTATGACATTTGATCAAAAGTATGCAGTTTTTATGTCCCAGTGACCATTGCAAGTGCAATTATGGTCATTTAAATCCAGTCTTCCTAATAACGGAGGCGTTTGAAAGACTTTGACTACTGTGGGGACTGTAAATCTCTCCACGTGTTCCCGTGTGCACGCAGGTGACGGGTGTGTGCGGCCCTCTCAGTGTCCGTGTGTGTGGGAGGGATCCATGTTTCCTGCTGGCAGCAGCGTCACCAAGCACTGCCAGAACTGGTCAGTCAGCCATAAACATATACATACTGTATATGCATATATATATATATACCTGTGTATATACAGCTGTGAAAATAATTAATAGACCACTGCACTTTATAATGTAATGATATAAATATACTGTAAATGTAAACAATATAACATAAAACATAAAACACGTGTGTGTATACTGTATGTGTGTTAGCGTACAGTAGTACCCTCTTAGGTGTAGGTCGCCTTTTAACTGTGTGTGTGTGTGTGTGTGAGCAGTACCTGTGCGGAGGGCGTGTGGCGCTGCGATGGCGCGGCCTGCCCCTCTCCGCCCACCCCCTGCGAGGAGTGGGAGTTCCGCTGTGCGGGGGGGCGCTGCATCCCCTCCCAGTGGGTGTGCGACAACGAGGACGACTGTGGCGACGGCTCGGACGAGATCTGCCCCTCTACCTGCTCTCCCCATCAGTTTCACTGTGCCAGCAGGCCAGGGTAGGCTACCGCAAGCTGTGCCCTGTACTGTTTACTACTTTAATACAGTTTACTACTGTTTCTACTGTTTACTACAGTTTACTACTGTTTAATACAGTTTACTGCTGTTTCTACTGTTTACTACAGTTTACT
>JAODTR010006098.1:12704-28974 GCA_025399935.1 Amblyopsis rosae
ACAGTTTAATACAGTTTACTGCTGTTTACTACTTTAATACAGTTTACTGCTGTTTAATACCGTTTAATACAGTTTAAAACAGTTTACTACTGTTTAATACAGTTTACTACAGTTTCTACTGTTTACTACTATTTACTACAGTTTACTACAGTTTAATACAGTTTACTGCTGTTTACTACTTTAATACAGTTTACTGCTGTTTAATACCGTTTAATACAGTTTAATACAGTTTACTACTGTTTAATACAGTTTCAATGCAGTTGAATACAGTTTACTACTGTTTAATACAGTTTAAAACAGTTTACTACTGTTTAATACAGATTACTACTGTTTCTACTGTTTACTACAGTTTACTATAGTTTAATACAGTTTACTGCTGTTTACTACTTTAATACAGTTTACTGCTGTTTAATACCGTTTAATACAGTTTAATACAGTTTACTACTGTTTAATACAGTTTAAAACAGTTTACTACTGTTTAATACAGTTTACTACTGTTTAATACCGTTGCTCACAACAACAACGCTTGGCTTTGCAATGCGTTTCAATGTGAGGGGCGGAGCTTCTGAGGGAGTTTATTACGATATGAGCTCAGCGTTATCAAGCGTTGTCAAGAATGGCTAACCCTCCCACCGCAGCGGGCCATGTTTGGACAACGCTCTCCGCTGTGACGGCCGGCCAGACTGCCCCGACCAATCGGACGAGGAGTTCTGCGGGCCCCCCACGCCGCTGCCCCTGTGCCCACCGGGGGAGTTCCAGTGTGCCAACGGGAAGTGTCTGGCCACCAGCCGGGTGTGTGACGGGCGTCTGGACTGTGGCTTCGCCGACGGGTCTGACGAGCAAGGTGTGGAGGGAGTCAGAATATATCAACGTGTGTTCTCAAATATCCTGCTGTTTTCACAGCAGATGCAGTTCCTGCACCCAAACGGTTTATATTGTGTGTGCGTGTGGGTGTGTGCCGGTTTTGTGCATTTGTATGTGTGCATGTGTGCGTGCATGTGTCTGACTGTGTGTGTGCCTGTATGCGTGCGTGTGTGTGTGTGTGTGTGTGTGTGTGTGCCAAACATCAGACTGTGGCGTGGTGTGCGATGAGGGGGAGTTCCTGTGTGCGGGAGGCCGGTGCATCCTCTACGTTCACAGATGTGACGGCCACGATGACTGCGGGGACCTCAGCGACGAGAGGGGGTGCGTGTCTAGCGTCTGTTGCCATGGCTGCTACTGTAGTTTGCTGCGTTCAAATATGGTCGTGTTAATGGTGTTCATGATAAGAGTTCATACCGTATGAACGCTCCACACTAGCTTTTCACAATGTCGTAATTGGAACTTTTATGAAAGCTTTGAGCTCACGGGTTGTGTAAACAACCTCTTATGTCGTAATCATGAGTTCTTGAGCTCCATTTGAACGCAACAATAGTTAGCCATTTACTCGTTCAACTGGAAACCAATGCTAGGTCGAACTGTATTGATTGAGACAGTTCTAAGGACTTTTAAGGTGACAAAAAAAACGACATTTGTAATTACAGTATGTCAGTCTAGTTTTCTTCACATAATCTGCATCAAAATCTGCATCATAATCTGCATTAAAACCATTATAACCAAACACAGGTCTGTATGTGACACACACATTCATAGCCGTGTGAAAAAACTAAACTGTAGGCACTATGTTCACCAAGTGACCGCTCACAGAATAACCACAAAACTGTGATGTCGTGCTGTAGGTGTGTGTGTGCTGCAGGGGAGTTCCAGTGTCCTGAAGAGCTGTGTGTTCCCGCGGACAGCGTGTGTGACGGACGCAGAGACTGTCCCTCAGGCACAGATGAAGCGGTCTGTCCAAGCCGAGGTATCAACTCTAAAGGATATGGAGCTCATTCTGGTGTTGATAATAGAAGCTTTTTGATGTATTCAGTGGACTAAGATGCTTGTATGTACAGTGCATATGTACAGTATGTATCACTACGGTTCATTTTATGTTTTTAAAATGTTGTTTATGCTGCTTCTTGGCCAGGGCTCTAAAAAAAGAGATTCTAATCTTAAGAAGAGTTCACCTGGATAAAATAAAAGTATAAATAATAAATAATAAAAAAAGCTGCTGTATTAATAATGTACCTCCACTCCACTAATACCAGATCTATGAATATGCTAATATACATTAAATATGTAATCATATTTATGTTTTCCCGCTGGTGGCACAGTTACCTGCGCGCCCAGTCAGTTTGCATGTAGCGACGGAACATGTCTGCCGGCCGTTAGGCTGTGTGACGGCACTGCAGATTGTCGGCACGGAGACGACGAGAACGCCACCAACTGCCCCTCTGTTACCACAGTAACACCGCCTGCGCCGCAGACCCCAACAGCCCCTAGCTCAGGTTAGCATGACTGATGACATTAAAGACCAATGTCTACGGACGGCGGACTTAAGGCCAATGCACACTGGTGTCGTCCGGCGCTCGTCAAGAGACACTAGAGTTTAGAACATGTTTAAAACATGTTTTATAGTAGAAATATACTGTTAATGTAAAAAACATAACGTAATATAGAAAAAATATCCGAATGTTGCCACCAGTGAGTGCTGGCCTTAAGGGCTACTAACAATGTACAGTAGAATGCTTACACAAAAGGTTCAAACGAATATAAACGTTTAAATAAAACCTTTGGCGTATCTCCTGAGTCCGTTCAAACTTGTCAAACTGAGACGAATGAAACTGAAATGCTAAATTCTCTGCGTTCCTTCCTCGCGTCCGTAGCCTGTCGGCCGTATGAGTTCGGCTGTGCCACCGGGGGACAGTGCGTGCCGGGGGCCTGGCGTTGTGACGGCGAGACGGACTGCCTGGATGACAGCGATGAGCAGGGGTGCCCACCCACGGCCCCGTGCGGCCCGGGCCAGGCGTCTTGTCTCAGCGGGGACCAGTGTGTGGACCACCAGCAGCTCTGCGACGGGACCCCGCACTGCAGGGACGCTTCAGACGAGAGCGTGGACAACTGTGGTAGGTCTCCTGGGCTCAGCTAATTATTTATTTACGTTTAATTATTGCTCTTATTTGTTTTAGCCTCAATATTTGTAATATATATGTGCAACAATATATGTGGAGAAAAGAGCTCGATCGAACGATCAATCAATCAGTCAGTCATGGTGTCATGGTTCCAGCTGTGCCTCTGGATTTGTTCCCCATTCCCTAGTTTCTCGCTCCAGTCCTGGCTTTGTGTTTCACTGGTTGTCTTGTCCCCTAATCAGTTGATTGTCGACACCTGTTCCCCTCAGTATTTATACCCTGTGTTTCCTCTACCTGTGGCTGGAAAGTTAGTGTTTTCCCGTACACTCCCTTGTGTGTATTTACTGATTCCCTGTTAGTGAACCCTGCCGGTACCTTAACGCCGTTTCCATCCAGTTCCCTCTTTGTACCTCCACCTGTTGTTAGCTTGTGTCCCAACTATGACTGATTAAACCTTATATCACTTCACATGAGCCTCCTGGCATTACTCCTGACATTATTCCGTTTAGCCTGCTGTGTCACTGACGATAACAATGGGACACTCACTGGTCCAGTATTTCCCAATCCTGTGGTAATTTACAAGATCGTGGTCAGGGAACAGATACTGATCCACTCCGTCAAGCGGTGCCTTAACTTTGCAAACGGGATTGTTGCCTAGCGCAGTGTTTCCCAGTCCTGGCCTCTGCATGTGTTAGATGTTTTCGCTCTACCCACTGTCGCCCACTGTCGCCCACTGTCGCCCACTGTCGCTTGTTCTGGAGAACAGAACACCGAGGTGGATTTTCTGACCGTTCTTAATGAATTAAGGAAGCATCGCATTAGCAGTAATACGGCCCTTCCTTAATTTGTGTCCATTCTACAACTCCTCGCCTCGTTCCACCAGACCACACAGGTGAACACAACAATTGATTTGTCCTTGTTTTTTTAGGCTCCACCGGGATACCCCCCTGTCCTGGCAGCTTCCCGTGTGACAACCGCACATGCGTGAACATCTCTCAAGTGTGCAACGGCGTGCCAGACTGCCCGGGCGGCGATGACGAGCTGTTGTGTGGTGAGTTCTCTCTAGCCGATGTCGGAAAAGCAGCCAGGAATGAATTATCTGTCTGACTTTGTATGGAAGGAAAAAGGGGAGGAATTAGGGATGGATAATGTATAAAGGCCAATGCCCACTGAAGGTGTGGACATGCGTCAAGATACGCCAGTTTTAGAACTAGTTATTTTTAACGGGGCAATGACGCCCACTGGGAGCACCTGATGAGCGTTTGACGCCGAGGTTTAGAACGCAGTTCTATTTCTTGGGCGCCAAGCCATAAACACGCACTGAATATCTGCATGTCTCTGAGCTCCTCCGTCAATTCGACTTTACCTTTCGAACGTTGCGTTCCTTAACGTACCGCCAAACAACGCCTTAAGTAGAAAGGTTCCGGGGCCAGGCAGGCATGGAACTGAAGAGAATGATTATCTGTAAATGTTGTTAAATTGATCACTGTGGTGCTCCGTCTGCAGATAAAACCATCTCACCAGTGCCCCCTGGAGGTAGGAACACCACAGTGGTTTGTCCTGAGTTCACCTGCATGGATGGATCCTGTTTGCCCTTCAATGCAGTAAGCACAGAGGTTTTGTTCTATGGAACAAGCAGGCGTGGGAAAATTGCTTTCAGTTTAAATATCACTTACAAACTATTGCCGCCCTCATTGACTCTCCTCTTTCTATGCACTAGGTTTGTAATGGCGTGACAGACTGCCCGGATTCCTCCATCTCGCCAATAGGGGGCCCCACCGACGAGCATGGCTGCAGAAGTTGGGGCCCCTGGGGTCCTTGGAGCACTTGCAGCGCTTCCTGCGGCACGGGCTCCACAAGCCGCCACAGGAGTTGCCCCCCTGGGGATCCACTGCACCAATGTCAGGGCCAGGACGCCCAGAGACAGCAATGCTTCAACACCACCTGCCCCGGTAAGGCCGCTATAGGGGCCACTGCATTCATGCAAATGTCCTGTATTTTATTAACGCTGGACTGTTATTAACTGTATTTTGGATGTTGTTGCTAGCTAAAAAGGCTAAACATTTTCAGTGGCTATTTAATGTAGCATTACACTGAATTTTTGCTGTTCAAAGAATACATCTCTTTTTATTATGGCCATTTACACAGCTTTTGTTCATGCAATAGCAATGTAAAATATGAGTATAAAAAATGACATGTCATATGAAATATGAAAGTATACTGTATATTAAATATTTCATATTTAATATTACATATTACATATAAAATATAAAATTAAATATGACATATGAATATGAATATGACAATTGGCGATTAAATATGAATATTAAATGTGATCGTTCAGTACGTATGTATATCACTTTCTTCCAGTGGATGGGAAGTGGCTGCCGTGGGTGAGCTGGTCCAACTGTTCCACTGGCTGTGGGGGTGTAGAGGTGAGACACAGGGGCTGTATCCCTCCTCACTTCGGGGGCAGACACTGCTCCCAGCTCCCTGGAGACTCAACCGTCGCCATGGAAATCAGTAAGGACCCACTGACAACCTGGACCGACCTGCAGTAGTTCTCATAGCACGGCTCACCGACTATATCATAATTTAACAGCAGTCAAGATATATTTTTATGCTATTATATAAAGAAGACAATAAATTATAAAATAAAGGCTGAATATGCTACTAGGAAAGTCTTGACTTTTTTTTTTTTTATAATTTGAAGACCCCATCTAAAAACTACAGATTAAGATAAATATTCTACAGATTAAGAGCCACTATATTACAATTAAGTGAAATTACAGATTTATTGTAACAGAAGCAAAAATAAAAAACCTAAAACCTGAAACATTATACTTGATATAGTAAAAAAAGTAAAAAAAGTAAGTTATGTTATTAGTTAGTATATTTTTATATATTTTATATATTTATTATATTATATTTTGTTACTGTCTCTCTCTCTCTCTCTCTCTCTCTCTCTCTCTCTCCTTCCCTCTCTCTCCCCCTCCCCCTTCCCAGAGCTTTGTCCTGACGATGGCTGTGCCAACACATCCTGTCCTGCTGGCCTGGTGAGACACAGTTGCGCCCCCTGTCCATTGTCCTGTGCCCACATCAGCAGTGAGGCGGCATGCAGCCCTGAAGACTCCTGTTTCCACGGTGAGGCCGCCTGGACTGGCGGGAAACTGTATCTGTATAGAAAGGTAGCATAGATAATAAATGAACAGTAGAGGATTTACAAGAACTCTTTCACTCCCACTAGGGTTAGGGATATTATTAATAAAATAATAATATAACAATAATAATAATACAAACCGAATAATTGTATTAAGGCCACAAGGTCACTACTTTTGAACTTAGCTTTGCAAACCTGCTCTTTTGTCTTTAGGGAGTTGGTTTAATGTAATCTATTTTAGCATCTTTCTTGGGTGTTCTGTTGCTTGTGAGCCCCTAACCTAAGACAATGTTCTATCACCATGTAAGGTAAGGTACTGTATACTTGTCTCCAGGCCTCTGAATCACACACTTACATCATCATCATCATCATCATCATCATCATCATCATCATCATCATCGTCATAATACATTACAATCATACACATTATGTGTGAAGAGGCTCACAAGCAAGTAAGAGTAGGTTTGACTAATAAAGCCAGATTCTCTAAGACAAAAGATGTGATGGACCAATACATCCAGTCACCCCTCCCCCCCCCAGGTTGCTGGTGCCCAGAGGGCCAGGTGATGGGCCATGCCCAGCGGTGCGTGCTGCCCCAGGAGTGTGCGTGTGAGGAGGCGGGCGTGCGCTACTGGCCGGGCCAGCAGGTGAAGAGGGGTTGTGAGGTGTGTGTGTGTGAGAGAGGCAGGCCTCAGAGATGCCAGCACAACCCCCAATGCTCAGGTGAGACACACACGCACACATACACACACACACACACACACACACAGTACACACACACACACATACACACACACACACAGTACACACAGACACACACACACACACACACACACACACACAGTACACAAACACACGCACACACAGACACACACACAGTATACACACACACACACACACACACACACACACACACACACACACATAGTACACACACACACAGTACACACGCACACAGTACACACACACACACACACAGTACGCACACACACAGTATACACACACACGCACACACACACACACAGTATACACACACACAGTACACACACACACACAGACACACACACACACACACACACACACACACATAGTACACACACACACAGTACGCACACACACACAGTATACACACACACACAGTATACACGCACACACACACACAGTATACACGCACACGCTCACAGTACACACACACACGCACACACAGTACACACACACACGCTCACAGTACACACACGCACAGTACACACATGGACACACACACACGGACATGCATGCATGTACAGACAAACACACACGCACTATATGTACACACAATATACGCACACACAAACACACACACACACACACACACACGCACGCTTACACCTACACCTACACGTGCGTGCACACACACACACACCAGCCCATTCCTCCAAGATGGAAGATGATAACATGGATAATGAGTACCCCCCCCCCCCCAGTGAGCTGTACCTGGTCTGAGTGGACCTCGTGGGGCCAATGTCTTGGCCCCTGTGGCGTCCAGAGCGTCCAATGGTCGTTCCGCAGCCCACACAGCCCCCCCGACCAGCAGGGTGGCGGGAGGGGGTGCCGGGGCGTGTACCGGAAGGCCCGGCGGTAAGAGAGCGCTAGTGCACGTCGTCTTCTTGCGTCGAGACGCTCAGTCTGCACAACAACCTCCGCCCCGCCCTGTTAGATTAGATTACATTATATTACATTTGATTACATTACATTTTATTACATTACATTACATTATACTGTTTTAGTTTAAATTACATTAGATTAGATTATATTACATTTGATTACATTAGATTACGCTAGATGATATTACATTACATTATACTCTATTAGTTTAAATGACATTAGATTACATTTAGATTACAATACATTACATTATACTTTATTAGTTTAAATTACATTATATTACATTCGATTTGATTACATTACATTAGATTTGATTAATGTTTGGTACAACTACGTGATGTTAACTAAAACACGATACACGTAGAAGTCTATAATGTACATTACAACGGTTTCAATTTGAAATAATCCACCAATATAATATAATTTAATATTTATTATAATTATATTAAATAATTTTTATTTTAATATGTTTTTGGTCTGTACCAACCTAACTGCTGGAACAGGCTTCTAGATGAGATGAAGAGTTTTTAATCAGTTTAAAAACAGTAAAACATTTTCTCCCTCCCCCGCTATTCAAGTAGAATATTGATGTGTGTGTGTGCAGGTGCCAGACAGACCCGTGTGAAGACTGTGAGTACCATGGCCAGGCCCACGCAGTAGGGGAGAGATGGAGGTCAGACCCATGCCTGCTGTGCCTCTGTCTCCCCAACCTCACAGTGCAGTGCTCCCCCTATTGTCCACACGCTGTCACTGGATGTCCACTGGTGAGAAGTGGGAAGGCAGAAGTTGTGTGTGTTCCTGTGTGTGTGTGTGTGTGTGTGTGTGTGTGTGTGTGTGTGTGTGCGCGCGTGTCTCTGTTTGGTTGCTGTTTATGAAACAAGTCTGTGTTCCAGCCTTATCTCACTCACTTAATGTCCGTGTTCCTTTGTTTGTGCAGGGCCAGACACTTGTGCCCGAACAGGCCGGCCATTGCTGCCACTGCCAAGGTACACAGAGTCACACCTATCATTATGGAAAGTGACGCTGATCGGCATCACAATCATTTGCCCATTACACGCATGACTTGGTTTGTACATGTTTACCCGTCTTGGTCGCAGCTGTCTGTTGATGTCGGCGATAACGTCTCAAACACCGGGGTGTTGTTGCTCACTGCCCACCTGAACAACAGTGCCTTTTAGTGCCTTAATGCAAAGGAAGCTTTAAAATTTTACCTTCCAAAATGCTTCTGTTCACAAGGTTACCTGCCTTTGTTGTGATTTAAAAACTAGACTCGACTGAATTTTCAAATGAAATAAAGCAAAGACGTGAAGATCTAAGGTCAGATCATGTAAAACGTGTTAAACCTTATTATTGAAACATGGTTTTTTTTAAAGACACTAGCTCCTCTGTGTGTTTTACTACAGGCGCAAATGCCACCATTGCGACAACAATAAGTCCAGAAGAGGGCATTACACCGCCAGTGCCCACCTACCCACTGCCTTCTGGTAGTAAGCATTAAACCCCCCCCCTTCCTCGTTTCAAAATGTCTGTTTTGATTGAACTATTTTAATAGTGTTCACTATAACGTTTTGTCCCCCTCCTCTCCAGACGAGTGCTGGTCTCCACTTGGCGTCCAGACACTCCCTGACTCGAGCTTCCGCGCCTCGTCCCACCAGGAAAACCACCCCCCGGAGGCAGCTCGTCTCCACAGCTGGGACCCCTACAGAAACCTCCAGGTGTGTTGTTGTATAGGGTGATGAGTAGGGCTGTGTATTGGCAAGAATATGGCGATACGATATCACAATACAGGGGCCACGATTCGATATATTGCGATACTGTAAGCAAGGCCATATATTCCGATTTCTAATTTGTGGAAAACAATGCTAATGTGTGGCACTTATGTAAATTTGCTCATTTTGCCATGGTCCTACTCCTAAAAAAAAAATAAAACAATAAAACAAAAAGAATAATGAGAAAAAAAAAATATAAAAAAAATCTATATATATATATATATATATATATTTTTTTTTAAATCGATAGTGTTATGACCAGATGTTGTTGCCTGTGCGGTTGCTCCACGCGACCGTATAGGGTGAGGAGAAGAGCGCAGTGCAATGGCAGCTTATAGTAATTATCATTGCGTGTGTGCGTGTGCGTGTGTGTGCAGGGCTGGAGCCCAGAGTCTGAGGTGTTCAAAGACGAGCGGCCTGGGGGACACGGTGGAGACGTGCAGAGCCCCTACCTCCAGATAGACCTGCTGAACCCACGCAACATCACCGGTGAGTGGGCCGAAGCCACGGCAACCGAAGCAAGACGGTTACGCTCCAGTCGTACTTAGTCTTCCCTCTGGGCAAGGAGAAACACTCTTTTGTATTTTGTGAGCTCAACAGGACATCCATTTCCGTTTAGTGGGGCGTTGCATACGCAGGTCCATGCGGCCATCACACCAGTGCAGAAGTTCTCACGACCGCTCTGCGTGCATTAGACGCAGACGCATATATCGGCTTATATAGAGCTTCAGCATCCCATCCAGTAGGGTTTCTAGTTAGATTGTTGTACTCTCTCTCTCTCTCTCTAGGCGTGCTGACCCAGGGGGGCGGGGCCCTCCATGCGTACGTTACTAGCTTCTACCTTCAATTCAGCCAGGATGGCGTGCGCTGGCACACCTACCAGGAGCTGATCACCGACGCCCGTCCCAGGGCCAAAGTGAGAGCGCGTACCTATTAGGCGTCTTAAAGGCTTTATAAGATGCTATATTCATTTTCATTTAATCTTAAGGTTTTCGCCGGTAACCGCGACGACCAAGGGATCGCCGAGACGCGGCTGGACAAGATGGTGTCGGCCCGCTATGTCCGCCTGCTCCCGCACGACTTCCAGAGCGGCCTCTACCTGCGCCTGGAGATTATGGGATGCGACCACGGTGGTGGGCAAGCCCTCGTTTGTCAGCGTACATTTGTTGTCGTCTGCGTTGACGCTTATTAAACTCCTCCTCCTCTTTCTCCTCCTCTTTCTCCTCCTCTCAGAGCACCGCCCTCTGACCACGACGTCCCCTCTCTCGCCACCAGGGGGCTGCAGAGACAGGGAGTACCAATGTGACAACGGCCGCTGTGTCCCGGCGGGCCCCGTGGGCGTGGTCTGCGATGGAGTCAACGACTGCGGGGACGGGTCTGACGAGCTGTACTGCGGTATGCACACGGCCAACTGTCAGAACTGCATCAACATAGATATGCTGCAGTATATAAATGCAGTTTCATATTATTATTATTATTATTATTATTATTATTATTATTATTATTATTATTATTGCTCAGTAACCCAGTGTGACCACATACAGGTACGCAGCCCTCCCCTTCAACCGCCAGCCCACGCAGCTGTCCTGCCGGTCAGTTCTCCTGTCCACCACCAGGGGGCTGCATCGAGGCAGGCCTGCGCTGCGACGGCATCCCCCATTGTCCTGGGGGAGAGGACGAGAGCGGCTGCCACCTCCACAGCATCACAACCCAGTCAGACAGGTAAAGGACAGACAGCAATAATACATTCATTCTTCTTCTTATTCTTCTTTTTCTTCTTCTTATTGTTAATTCATTAAAGTAACTAATTAGTTAATTGGCTAATTAGCTTATGCCTAGTCCACACGTACACAGATACATTTTTACCTGTCCCTACAGTACCTTATTAAGAAAACGAAATTGCATGCTTTCAAGCCAGTGAACAAAAGCGTTGATCGTATGTACTGTACTGTTTATGCGTGGATGAAAAGGCCAAACCGCGTAGAATAAAGCTTCGTGCATGAGGATCAGGCATGAGTCTTGACACATTGTTGGATGTCATCTTGTAGACCACACACCCCCACCCCCAGCCCCCTCAGGACGCCCTCCATGGCAGCTGTCACTCACCCGGCAGCGACGCCCACGGTGAGACAACGAGCACACTTCTGTAATAAAGTGACCGCTGCGTTCCGATTGGATGTCGGTAATGAGGTCTTACCGTAAACAATAACACGATCGTGGGGTTGTGAGAGGTGTTCGGTCGTCTGTTGGATGTATAATACGTGTGCTTTTTAACACAGCTTGGCTGAATATAAACTAATATACATATGTATTTTGTATACATTTCTCAGATAAAATGTTTATATTTATAGTATGTATATGTCAGCCAACTGTCTTATTTCTATGTATTTGCTATGTAAGATGTCCTTGCGGGTTTAGAAAGGCATCCCAAATTAAATGTATTATTATTATTATATGTATTTCCAATAGCCATGCATATTGTAGTACAGTTGTCTTTCAGACAGTAAAGTGCAGTCATGCTTACTGTGCTCTGTTCCTCCATAGGCTGGCGGACCTGGACACCGCGGTGAGTCTTTAAATGTTTTTATTTGATTGATTTTCTTGTTTATTGAACCAACCAGCCAATCAGTGGGCTTTAATGTGTTTGGCAGACAGTGCAGTAACAGCCTAGGCTTTATGGTGTCAGACAGACAGACAGACATACAGTAACAGCCTAGGCTTTATGGTGTCAGACAGACAGTCAGTCAGACAGACAGACAGACAGTGCAGTAACAGTCTAGGATTTATGGTGTCAGACAGACAGGCAGACAGACAGACAGCCAGATAGACAGACAGTAACAGCCTAGGCTTTAGCGTGTCAGACAGGCAGGCAGACAGACAGACAGACAGCCAGTGCAGTAACATGACAGACAGTAACAGGTGTGTTGTGCAGGCATCTGCTCCTCTGCCATGGGACTGGAGGACGGCAGGGTCCGCTATGGGCAGATGTCCTCCTCCACACACAGGGAGAACAACCCTGCGGACGCCGGGCGTCTCAACATCGTGCCCAACGTGTGAGCAACTGCAGGCCTGCAGGCCATAATATGCTCTGATGGTTGTTGTTGTGTAGATTAACCCTGGAAGTGATCCTACATGAATGCCATTGACCCTAATGTCAACACTGCAATATAATCATAGATAAATACATACTGTAGGTAGATGGATGGATAGATACAGTAGATGCATGCAGTAGATAGATTGATACATACTGTAGGTAGATGGATGGATGGTTACAGTAGATGCATGCAGTAGATATATTGGTACATACAGTAGGTAGGTAGATTGATGGATGGATGTATGGATGCAGCCAGTAGATAAATGCATAGAGTAGATCATTTGTTTGGGTTTTCTTCACATCAAAAACCTATGCATATTAATAATGTCAAGTGCTTTCAAGTATGTAGTTGTGTAAACACGGATACAATATACTAATAATGCAAAAAATAATATAGGCATTCTGTAGATTATATCATCTGATTTGTACAGTATGTGTGTATGCAGTATGTGTGTTTTCCAAAAGCCATCGCAGATGAATAACGTCAAGTTCTCCCCCCCTCCTCCTCCTCAGTCAGGTCATGGAGCCCGGTTGGAGTCCTTTGCCCACCGACGCCCGGCCCTATCTGCAGGTGGACTTCCTTGAGCCCGCCTGGGTGTCGGGAGTGGTGACCCAGGGCAGTGATCGCATGCGGGGCTACCTCACCAAGTACCAGCTGGCCTTCGCACTGCACAGCAGCCTCTTCACTGACTATACTGAGAGCAGAGGGCCTCATAGCCCCCCCAAGGTATACCTGGAGCTCTGCCAGGGCTGAAAGCACGTCTTGATAATAATAATTGGTAATATTCTTAGAAGTATGGCTGCTTGATTATGGAAGAAAAATCATTGTTACGATTATGTTGGTCAATTTTGAAATCGCTGTTATTTAACACGATTGCGCAGCAATATCGGAAAGATGTTGCAGTTACTGCACATGAAACAGTGAAATAAACAGTGAAAACACCTCCAAATGGAATATCCACATATATAAAGTATATAACACTTTCTATCACTTTCACACTGGGAGGGGATTAAAAGTGCACGTTTCATTCAAAGCACAAAACAAAGTTTTGAGTTTACTTGCAAAACATAATGTGCAAAATATTTTTTTCTTCTTATAACTTTGTTTTTGTGATTGTTAGGAGTCGAAATTAAAACCGCAATTTACAAATTGTTTTGATTAAATGCACAGACCTGTTGATGAAAGTTACGATTTCTATATATCCTAGTGGAAAAGATTCACTGCACAGCCCACAAGACTGTGGTCATAGCTTACCGTGCATGTGTCTGCTTGGGTGTTGTAGGTGTTTGAGGTGCGTATGAAAGGGGGGATGCCGGTGACTCGCTGGTTGGGGCGACTGGTCAGAGCGCGCTACCTGCGCATCATCCCTGTGGAGTTCAGACACACCTTTGACCTCCGCATAGAGATCCTGGGCTGTCAAGGAGGTATAGGGGCATGATTGGGTCTAAACTGTGTTTAGACTGTGCTAAAAGTGTTTATTTATTGTGTTGTAGCCAACAGACCGCTGTTGGACCCAACATTAATTTAACTGGAAGGTGGATTTACGAATGTATTATTGCCCACAACTCTCCCTCTTGTCCCAGATGAGCTGGTGACACCCAGCAGTGTGACCACAGCTCCCTCTGGTGGAGGGAAGGTGACAGTGCAGCGCTGCAAACCAGGCCAGTTTGCATGTCAGAACAGCGGAGAGTGCGTCTCTGCCTCGGTTCTTTGTGACGGCCGCCTGGACTGCAGAGACCACTCTGACGAGATCAACTGTGGTAGGAGCCTTTGTCAAATCAAATCAAATAACTGTATTCATAAAGCACATTTAAAAACAGGGAGTGTCAACCAATTAAATGTAAAGCAACACAAAGGAATCCACACCTACTGTAGACATTAAGTTAAATAACATGACTTTAATACAAATCACAAATCAAGTTTTAGTACAGTTTCCCAGATTTCAACTCACGCGTGTCATTGTATCCCTCCTCACCTGTCTATCTAACCTGCCTGTACTCTCTCTCCAACCCCGCCCTCGCTCAACGCCCCAGGTACGGCTCCAACAATAGGCACCCCGGGGATACAGAACCACACCAGCTCCCCGGGAAGGCCAGGGGTCCATGGGGACACCACCTCGGGCGCCCCTGGTCTCCACACCTCCAGATCTCATGATGGGGGCCCGGGGTTGGCGACCACACCCGCCACGGGTCACCCCGGGCAACGAACAATTACCACAGGTCAGGACACAGTCAGTGTCGTCCGAACCGCATTTGTGACGTTTTGTGAAGCTAATTGTTTTGTGTGAAAACTGTTTTCATCCGTCTGCTAAACCGCATTTTTGACGTTTTGCAAATATATTTTGTATATATATATATATATATATACTGTATACATACATACATACATACATACATACACATTCATTTCTTTAAATGTTTCATCCAAATCGGTCTCAAGTTAATGTGGTAGCTTGACAACAATTTAGTTGTAACAACTATTTATAATACTATTATATTTAATCCATATATTTATTATGACCGTCCACTAGGGTCGAAAGTGATTTTTTTACTCCCTGTGTGTGTTTGTCCTTCTCCAGGCACCACAAGCAGGCCAGCTGTGACTACACATCGCCCCCTAGTGCCCAGCCCTTGCTCTGCCAAGCAGTTCTCCTGTGGCAGCGGGGAGTGTGTGCACCAGGACCGCAGGTGTGACCTGCAGGGAGACTGTCTGGACTGGTCAGACGAGAGAGACTGTGGTGCGACACACGCCTCCGACATACACTCAGGCCCCTGTTAGATAGCATGCTGCTATAGGCCCCTGTTAGACAGCATGCTGCTATAGGCCCCTGTCAGACAGCATGCCGCTATAGGCCCCTGTTAGACAGCATGCTGCTATAGGCCCCTGTTAGATAGCATGCTGCTATAGGCCCCTGTTAGACAGCATGCTGCTATAGGCCCCTGTTAGACAGTATGCTGCTATAGGCCCCTATTAGATAGCATGCTGCTATAGGCCCCTGTTAGACAGCATGCTGCTATAGGCCCCTGTTAAGACAGCATGCCGCTATAGGCCCTGTTAGACAGCATGACACTATAGGCCCTGTTAGACAGCATGACACTATAGACCCTGGTAGACAGCATGACACTATAGACCCTGTTAGACAGCATGACACTATAGGCCCTGTTAGACAGCATGTCACTATAGGCCCTGTTAGACAGCATGACACTATAGACCCTGTTAGACAGCATGTCACTATAGGCCCTGTTAGACAGCATGACACTATAGACCCTGTTAGACAGCATGACACTATAGACCCTGTTAGACAGCATGTCACTATAGGCCCCTGTTAGACAGCATGCCGCTATAGGCCCTGTTAGACAGCATGCCACAATAGACCCTGTTAGACTATAGACCCTGGTAGACAGCATGACACTATAGACCCCTGGTAGACAGCATGACACTATAGACCCCTGGTAGAGAGCATGTCACTATAGGCCCCTGGTAGACAGCATGACACTATAGACCCAGTTAGACAGCATGAGACTATAGGCCATGTTAGACAGCATGACACTATAGACCCCTGGTAGACAGCATGACACTATAGACCCTGTTAGACTATAGACCCAGTTAGAC
>JAODTR010006100.1:0-10980 GCA_025399935.1 Amblyopsis rosae
TCTCCCTTTTCTTTGCCCCCCCCCCCCCCCCCCTCCCACACCAACAAACATCTATTCTCCTTGTCTGAGCCACTGCCTCCACCTGCATGAGAGAATGCAGGATATAACATTGTGGAACAATGTCGTCATAGTCGCATCACCAAGTATGATTTGACGTGCGAGACATAACCAACCACACTACATTACGCATTATCATCATCACAGTGTTCTGCGTCTGCATGTTAACCACTTATCGTGAGCACTTCTCTCTAAAATGGATCAATAATGTTATCCTGGTCAAGTCAAGCCCTAAATCACATGATAGTCTCAAAGGGTTTTATAACCCACGTAGAAGCAAACGACACCCCTATAACCTGCTCCTCCCCCCAGGGCAAGGAACAACCTCTGTAATAAAGGGAAGAGACCTGGGGAAGGGACCACAAAGGGAGGAATCCACCCGTCCGGGGCGGATGCAGTAAGTGATGATAGGACAAGAATTAGTAACTAAGATATGTAGTAGTCCGTCAGATGCAATATTGACCGATGCCACAGTATGGCTCATTACTACAAAGAAATACCCCCACCCTTGTCAACAGCCCCTCTGGCTACAGTTGCCCTCTAATCAAGTCGTCCTACCTTGGGTGTTGGACCAGCCAGCTCTGGCCTGTAATCCCAGTGGATCTCACTGGAGCAGGAATAACGCATGTTTTTTTCTGCAAATATGGTCCAAACAGTATATGCTGTTATTTGGATAAACTGTATGTTGCAATGTATTTGTATTATATTCTACTTAATCCTTGTTTTGGGGGCATTTCTTTTTCTTAAAGCATAAGCCTAAATGCTTTCTATCGAAAGTGACAATGGAGCAGTAGTTACTAGTAATAATATTACAATTACTAATCCAAGTAATGCTGCATTACTGCGTTACAAGAATGATATTTCTGCTCCTAGCAAACTTATAGTAGGCTAATTGAACCAACCTGTCCAATCATCTGGTTGCAATGTTTTCACTTTGGCTGATTGCTGCTACTGCTGGTGAATGGAGGACATATCTCCTGCATGGCTGGGACACATACGCATGCTACTGCTGGGGAATTGAGACCATCTCTCCTGCATGGCTGGGACACATATGCATGCTACTGCTGGGGAATGGAGGCCGCATCTCCTGCTGGGACACATATGCATGCTACTGCTGGGAAATGGAGGCTGTCTCCCATGCATGCTTGGGCCAGGCATGCAGGTGGAGGGAAGGGTAGAGGATCTGGGAGGTTATTTCATGTATGAAAGGCCGTGCTTGTCTCCTCTCCCCCTTCTCCACCACCACCGTTTCAACCACTGGCCAAACCCAGCCTGGCCCTTCAATTAGAGCTATTAACCTGGAGGGGGGAGGGAGAGAGAGAGAGAGGGAGAGAGAGAGAGAGTGAGAGAGAGAGAGAGAGAGGGAAATGTATTTAGCACTTTAGTATTCAGGCCATTAGGCACTTTGTTGGATGATTTAATGATATTTTGACATGATGGGAGACACAACTACTAACTATTCTGATAGAATATTGGTTGCTTACATTTGCTGGTGTATGACCTGTCCAACTAAAGAGTAATGCACATGTAAGTCGCTTTTGATAAAAGCGTCTGCCAAATGCTGTAAATGTAAATGTAGGCACTACAGTTTCGTACGTGTGTGAGCGTGTATGAGTGTGTGTCTGTACTCTGTGCCATTTACACACTTGTTTTAATTTGACATAATATAAACTCTGTAGATCAAAGCAGCACGTTTGTAGTATGTAATGCTCACCTGCTAATATGTTCTTCTGTACCTCTCCATCCACCCCCACCCTGCCCCCAAGATGTCCTCCCGTTGCAGGAATGCACTGAACATCGCCACCACCACCCTGTTTGCTGCGGTGGTGCTGTTTGCCATTCTGTTGGCCTACGTCACAGGTCTGATTTTCAGCTGTTTGACACTGATGTGTCTTAACTGTCTATATGAAACCTGTAGTCAGCATTCCCCTGAACTCAGCAGACGTCAATACGCCTTTAGCTATAAGCCAAACGTTTCCTGCGTTTAAACCACATAAAATACCTCAGTGATGTCACCTATGGCTGGATCTGGTCGCCGCCATCTTTGTAGTCCCTGACACAGCCTATAAGGTCCTGGCTGTCCATAATAATGGGATTAATGTGTGACTGTATATTTTCAACTGATGAGTTAGCTATATTAAGCATAGCGTTAGTTCAGTAAGGCCATGAAGTCACGCTTAGCTAGATCATCAGATGACCCAGCTGACAGACCAGCTGATTGCTGCGTTGGCCAGATAGTCCAGGGCGTCTTATTCAAGATGGCTGAGCCTGCCCTCTCCTGCTGCTTCCCCTGTAAGCCCCTTGGCTCCCACCACCTCCCCCTGATCCTCCTTTTGTGCTACTGTGTATTAATCTGTTGTGGTTGATGCTTGCCCTGTTCTGTAGCGTGTGGGGGGTCTTTTGCTGCTCTCCCTGCCTTGGGCTTTCCACGTATGCGCATGGAAGGGCAGAGCTCCCAGAACAGAGCCATGCCGCTAAATAGAATTACATGTAAATGCAAATAAAATGCTTATTGAGAACTTAAATATATTAAAAATAGGGCCTTTCTTAAGATAGTTTTCCACCCCTGACAACCAAAGTAGGAGGTCTAAAACTGTTCAGAACAGAACACAGTACTGTTGACCTTGACTTAACCTTGACACAGACACTCACCGCTACAGCTGAACGCTCTGCGTCGCCCCCCGCAGGCTACCAGTTGATCCACACGGAGCAGCACCACCTGTCCTTCGGCCTGTACGGAGCCTTCCTGTCGCTGCACCTCTTCCTTCAGAGCCTGTTCGCCTTCCTGGAGCACCGGCGCATGCGGAGCCCCGCCCGGCCGCAGCTCCTGCGGCGCTCCGTGGCGCTCTGCATCGCTGCTTACCAGGAGGATCCGGACTACCTGCGCAAGTGCCTGCGCAGCGTCCGCCGCATCTCTTTCCCGGGCCTCAAGGTGGTGCTGGTCGTCGACGGCAACCGCCCGGAGGACCGCTACATGATGGACATTTTCCAGGAGGTGATGGGCGGGGCCGACCAGGCTGGCAGCGTCGTGTGGAAGGGAAATTACCATAGCGACGGGAGTGGTGGCGGAGGAGGCGGAGGAGAAGGAGGAGGAGGTGTTGGAGCTGCGAGGACCACGGTGCACATGGAGGAGGCAGGCCGCGTGGGCCGGCTGGCAAGGGGCTGCCGCTACTCCTGCATCATGCAAGAGTGGGGGGGAAAGAGGGAGGTGATGTACACTGCCTTTAAAGCACTGGGAGACAGCGTGGACTATATTCAGGTGAAATGTCTTAAGTTCTAGTTGCATGTTAATAAGGGCCTCACTAGGGATGCATTCATATATATCGGCCGTACATATCGGTCATTACTAACTATTATACAGGTGGTTATAAGTGCATGTTAATAAGGGCCTCACTAGGGATGCACCGATATATATCGGCCGTACATATCGGTCATGACTAACTATTATACAGGTGGTTATAAGTGCACGTTAATAAGGGCCTCACTAGGGATGCACCGATATATATCGGCCGTACATATCGGTCATTACTAACTATTATACAGGTGGTTATAAGTGCACGTTAATAAGGGCCTCACTAGGGATGCACCGTTATATATCGGCCGTACATATCGGTCATGACTAACTATTATACAGGTGGTTATAAGTGCACGTTAATAAGGGCCACACTAGGGATGCACCGTTACATATCGGCCGTATATCAGTCATGACCGACTACAGGTGAAATGTCTTAAGTTAAAAGTGCACGCTAATAAGGGCCTCAGTAAAAATGCACTGATATATATCGGCCGTACATATCGGTCATGACCGACTACAGGTGAAATGTTTTAAGTTAAATAGTACACTAAACAATGGTCTTACTAGGGATGCACCAATATTCATCGATGGGGTCTGCAGGGTTGGAATGTACATTAACTGATTACAAGTAATCAGTAACTTGAAACTAATTACAAAAAACTGTAACTGTAATATATTACAGTTATTATCTAAAATAGTGTAATCAGATTACAGTAACAAATTACATTTAAAAGGTAACCTACCCAACCCTAACGATCTGTTGTGTTGTGTTGTGTTGCATACATTTTGTGCTGGCTAAATGCTAAATTGGAGAAGATCCGTTAGTGTGACATAACAGCCACTGGATAAGTCCCTCAATACTTTCCACAGCTGCACATGTTGAAGTCGCTTGTTGTAGTGGTAACTGTGACTTCTCTGTCCTCCATATGAATGAGGTTATACAGACCCCCTTCAACAGGGGGTCTGGGACTCCTAGGGATACCTCAGAGGTACTGCAGGGGGTCCTCCAAATGATTTGATCCCAAACTTATTTTCTTCTAAAAATCTAGATATCAGAAAATACACATTAACATACATACAACCTGTGCTATACATATATGAATATGTCAATCATTATTTTCATGAATGGCTCAGTTAGTGGCCTACTTTTATACATGGCACGATACGATAGGTCGTTGCCCTACACATTATTGTTGGCCCGGCAACTAAATATGTGATAGGGGGTCCCTGTGCCGTGTTTCCATCAGCCACAGAGTCCTTGGCCGGTGAGGACCTCTGTTACACGTTATATGCAGAGATGACCAAGTCCACGTTCTCACCATAAACCAGCTGTGACCTGCTGTCAGCAGCTTCTCATCAGTAGACAGATCTATGAACGAGGCTCTCTGAAACACCTGTAGTTGCACCAGGTGGCTGCACGGGAGATGGGGCGAATTGACCTTTTGCAGAAGAAATACCCTGGCCCAAGTGTTCATGTTACAATAACATATTTGGCAATGGCAAGTTTAGACGTTGCTGGTTAAAGGTGTAATCAATGATTGTAAGATAATGCAAATTTTTTGTGTGTCACATTCAAAGAAAATCCAGCTATCCGTGTCAATTCTGAAATAATAATCTGGCGCTTCTACACAGCCCTGACTCTGTAGATGGGAACACAAACGAAGTGGTGTAGAATTAATCACTTTGTGTTCAATATGGGAAGGGTGCTTCTGAGGGAACGCCCTATAGCATGAAAAGAGATGTTATTGTTTGATTGTTTGACGGACTTATATCAACCATCTTTCTCCGGCATCGCCGACTCTAACTAATTTATCTGTACCCTTGCAACAATGACACCTGCTATCCA
Source organism: Amblyopsis rosae (assembly GCA_025399935.1). Taxonomy (NCBI): domain Eukaryota; kingdom Metazoa; phylum Chordata; class Actinopteri; order Percopsiformes; family Amblyopsidae; genus Amblyopsis; species Amblyopsis rosae. The sequence goes on from JAODTR010006100.1 coordinate 5,199, forward strand.
AATAGGCTGATGGTGTGTCAAATAATTAACCTTTGCAAAACCAGAATCTAAGGAAGAAACTATTGATTGGCATTTTCCATATTTTGCTGATTTTCTTAATCACTCATGCTAACTACACAGAATGATTTGATTTAATGTGCTTCTTTAGAAGTACTGATTCCAGATGGAAGCATTGACAAGCTAATTACAAACAGTAGAAATCCAAAAAAAGTGACAAGGTTCTCCAAATGTTTGGGTGACCGCTGGATGTGTCTGAAGGTGTGTTTGAGCGTGTTTTCCGTTTGTGGCTGCTTAGGTGTGTGACTCAGACACAGTCCTGGACCCAGCGTGCACCATAGAAATGTTAAAGATCCTGGAAGAAGATCCTATGGTAGGAGGAGTTGGAGGAGATGTTCAGGTAGGACATACATCCATACTGTTCGGTTGATCTAATCCTTCACCATTTGGATGCTGATCTCCCTTTACTCTACACTCTGCCCTTCTTGTTTACCCTCCTCCAGATCCTTAATAAATATGACTCCTGGATCTCCTTCCTGAGCAGTGTTCGGTACTGGATGGCCTTCAATATTGAGCGGGCCTGTCAGTCATATTTCGGTTGTGTTCAGTGCATCAGCGGTCCTCTGGGAATGTACCGCAACTCCCTGCTGCAGCGGTTCCTGGAGGCCTGGTACCACCAGACCTTCCTCGGCTCCAAGTGCAGCTTCGGCGACGACCGGCACCTCACGAACCGCGTGCTGAGCTTCGGCTACAAGACCAAGTTCACGGCGCGGTCGCAGTGCCAGACGGAGACGCCCACGCAGTACCTGCGCTGGCTGAACCAGCAGACACGCTGGAGCAAGTCCTACTTCCGCGAGTGGCTGTACAACGCGCTGTGGTTCCACAAGCACAGCCTGTGGATGACCTACGAGTCCGTGGTCACCGGGTTCTTCCCCTTCTTCTTGGTCGCCACCGTGATCCACCTGTTCTACCGCGGGAGACTCTGGAACATCCTCCTGCTCCTGCTCACGGTGCAGCTCGTGGGCATGGTGAAAGCCACCTATGCCTGTTTCCTGCGAGGCAGCCTCGTGATGATCTTCATGTCTCTCTACTCCCTCCTCTACATGTCCAGCCTACTGCCGGCCAAGATCTTCGCCCTGCTCACCATCAACAAGGCCGGCTGGGGGACTTCGGGCCGAAGGAAGATCGTGGTGAACTTCATCGGCGCGGTGCCCGTCACCCTGTGGGCGGGCGTTCTCCTGGGCGGCGTGGGCTACACCATCTACTGTGAGACACAAGAGCCCTTTAGCGAGACGGAGAAGGCCCTGTTGATAGCAGGGGGGATACTGTACGCCTGCTACTGGGTGGTGTTACTGGTGCTGTACCTGGCGATTGTAGCCAAGCGCTGTAACAAGAGAGAAGAGCAGTATCGCCTGTCGTATGCAGAGGCATAGGGGTCGGACAGATGTCAGACGCGGTGGGTGATCACGTCATTGTTGCCCTTTAACACAGATTGTGTTTATTTATGGTGCTAAATTATGTGGAGCATAAACGCGAGGGACGTTACTCTGATGATCTGCAGCTGGGAGTCTCCCAGAATCAAACAGTTGCAGATTTCTGGCAAACTGACGCTCACACCTCTCTCATTACCATGTTGTTGTGAACAGTGCTACAGTGCTACAAACAAATGCATCAAACTGGCTTACAGGTCCTATTGCTGGTCTATTTGTACGCAATTGTGGGAACATGCTGGTCAGAGGAATTGGTGAGAGATGGTCACAGGTTTTTTGTCAAAACGGTAACCTACGGTAAAGCATGTTTGGTGCAGTGCAGTGCTTAGTAATGAAATGAAATGTTTTTCAGTGTTTTATGGAGTTACTGTTTTGTAATGTCAAAATTCTTTAAGCTGCTGTATTTTACTTGAACAAAGTAGGCTAGTGATTTCAATTTTGCAAACCTGAGAAACCTACGTTCTCACTAAACCAGCCCCCTGGACTCCCCCAGCCTCTTGAGGTTACTATGACTTCAGGCCAGACATATTTTATGTGTGGAAGTCTAACACATATACCAACATCTGATGCAGTTTTGTTTTTGTTTTGATGTTTCACTATTGACATCTATCGAAATAATACACAAAGAACATAGTTACATGCTTGGTGCTGTTAAACAGGGTCATTAGAACAACTAACAAGGCCATGATTTAATCATCAACATACTGTAAAATAACAAACTTCTGGTTCATAACACCATCATCATTTGTCATATGTATTTTTATATTTTGTGCAGGTGCCAATTGGGGATTGTGAAACTAAATGTGATTTGGGTCAAGTAAACAGCATATTCTCTTTGGATATTCTGAATGAAGCCTTTTTACGAATTCATTATTTTTCCAGATGCAGCAGTAGATCTGCTGAAGATGTGCAGTTGTGGACATTTTTTATTCATTTTTGAAACATTCAGACTATGGAAAAATTAGCTGTGTAAACATCTTAGTAGGAATTAAAAAAGGGACAAACATTAAACATTGCGTGCATATCAGTGAAATACTGTGTAATTTAAGACAATATTCTGGTGACATATGTTGTTTCAAAAGAGTATTCATATTTTATGCATTTACAGTGCATTGATTGATCACCAAAGATTATGTTTTTCTGGGACTAGGCAGTGAATGTTTCTACTGGTGCTTTAAGTTCTTCTAATTACATAAAGGATGTATTGTAATTGCTTATAGCTGTCTGCACATACAAATGTGACAATGCATGACACTTAAAGGTGGCGTCTGGTATTCTGATGAAAGATTTGAACTTAATCAAAACAAAAACACTTCTCCCGTCAATGCCACAGGGTGATCTCGGAAGCTCCGCCCCCTACATTGGACACGTATTGCCAAGGCTGGGATAGTGTTGTGTTCCCATTTAGAGAGCCAGGGTGGGGTAGAAACACCAGATTATTATAACTGCGTGCAGCTAGTCGACCATGAGGAGATTACGCCGAATTTGACAAAAAATGTGTTATCTTACAATCGCTGACTCCACCTTTAATATGTGACGTGAGATCATCCCCGTGCACACACTGCATCACACACTGCGCTCTGACCCTATCTAATGACTGATGTCTGTCATAGCAAATGTGTTGCCATAGCAGAGCTAATACAAGTGACTTGGTATCTGGTAGTCCCCTATCTGTGCAGATAGCAGTAGGTTCCTTGTTGCAAATTTCCATCACTGTGCATCAGCAGCAATGGAAGTTTTGCAAATTCATTCCTTATTTCTTTTTTAGTCACAATTCTCCCATTGATAAGACGTCGTCTTTATCCCCAACGACTTCCTTAGAATTTTCCGGTTGGTTTTTTTCCCCTCACATTCCTTACCACACATTTTTATCTTGTTCTGTTTTATTGTGGAAAAATACAGTACATAAATCTAACACTAAATTGCTATGAGGAATACAAAGAGGCATGTTGTTACTGAACACTGCGCTGTGTGAGGTGTTTGTTAAATGTTAAAGAGGTCCGCTGGCCGCAGTGGTGAAACTGCTCTGCTTTTAGCTAGTGGCTCTGGTCCAGTTACTAGTGGTGACAGGATACAGCCACCGCATGTCCAAGAAAAACTGTCAAGTTTTATTGAAATCGTTACACTCATGACAAGAGCTGCTACGTTCAAACTTAAAGTTAGCAAATAAAACTGTTTTAAAGAATAGATTCACTATGAATATTAGGACTGGTATATTAAACATTGCATGACTCAAAATTGTTTTAAATTATTTTAAAGAAAGTGGTTTTAAAGTTAGCGTTGGTAGGAAGACTGCACAATTTTACTGTGACTGCAGAAGTCTTTTTGGAAGTTATAAATTAATGTGAATGTCAGCCACAGGAGAACTGACTTAAGCTTGAATTTAAAAATGTGGCTTTGAGCATTTAAACCTATATGTGTGTGTGTGTGTGTGTGTGTGTGGAACTTGTGGCGTTTGTGTTTTGATGGAGGTGAGGCACCTGAATGAATCAGTTCCTTCAGCCAAAACTGCTTGTTTTTAACCTAAACATTGATGCAGATTGAGTTATGCATTCATCAAACACACAACGCACACAGTAAAAATGTGTGAAAATATTCTAATATTACATCAAAAAAGTAAACAGAAAATCAGTCAGTGAGCTCCTTACAAAACAAAACGGGGAAATAAGATGAGGATCCTTAAAATGATGTTCCTTTTTTAATATCCTCATCTTAATTCCCCATTTTGTGTTGCAAGGATCTCACTGATATTGAATGTCGCACTGTCACAACAGTCAAGGTGAGAGTATTTAATATCCAGACACATTCAAGTAGCTGGTTAGAATCACTATAATTGTGTTAAATACATATTTTTTATAATTTTAACAAACTTGGTTGTTAAAAACAACAAACACATTGTTTTTCTTGACTCACTACAGGTAGGATGCTCGCTTTATCAAGCTTTAGTTCAATATTTTGTATTAGACAAACATTTTGAAAGAATCCCATCCATTGAAAATGTGAACGTTGTTTTTATTTCAATAAAGACAATGCAATGTTGTTATTTTCCACCTTTCTTTGCATGATACTGCAATCCGTTTAAGGAATATGACAAAACCTGTTGGACTAATATTTGTTGGCTGTATAAATCAATTTTAAGGATTAGAGTGGGTAGCTTGTGTAATACTTGTTTTTTTTACATTTTGAGAAAACGTCTCAAAAGGATTTCATAGCAACTGAGGGGCAAAACATGAATTCTGCTCCGGTATTACAAAAGTATTCAAGAGAACTTTCCAAAAACTTTGACCTGTGGAATTATATGATCCAACAACTTCAATATGTCCTCCACATTTGACCCATCGTCACAATACGATCAGTGGACAGCAAACACACGGGACTCTGGGATCGAATCCAATACTGACAGTGACTTGGCCATGGACAATAGCAAATTCTATCACCTAACATGCATGTCTTTAGGCAACTTAAGCTTCAGTACTTGACGAGAAAGCTACTGTGGCTTGCCAATTTGTTTTCCAAAACACAACACACTGCAAAGTTGTATCTAAATGTTATGCAAAGGCTTTTGTGAACTGAACAGAAATACCTATTTGCCAAGTCACAACTGTGACACACTCCATACGGAGACATACGGAACGTGAAGGCGGCGGCGTTCCATGGTCACACAAGAGTCACAGTCAGTTCCCCCCACAATGCAATGCAACGTCACTGTACCACGTACAGCCATCTGTGGCAGACAGCCACCACACAAAATACGTTGTCAGTGCTGGCCGTACGGCTCCGCTACACCTTCTTGGGAACATTTGTGATGATGGGTTTGGGCCGCGTCTTGAAGATGAGCTTCCTCTTAATGAGAGCAGACACAGAGTACGACGAGCACAGCGGCCCTTGCTGGTCGGTTTCCATGGACACCCGGCTGTCCTGCATGAGGCCCGGGTGCTTGGTCAGGACAGCAAAGGGTTTCTCCAGCTTCACCACTTTTCCATAGAGAATGTGATGCCCAACAATGAGAATGGGCACCCCCTGGTGGCACAAGGGGAGAATTACAGGGATCGTGTGGGAAACCTGAGGGGTTGGTTCAACAGGAGATGAAACATGTTGCTAGGGCAAACCTTCCTTTCACCTTATAAAGATGAAGTCAGGGATGCTGGAGAAAGATTATGTACAAAAATGAATGAATGAATTAAAGGATGAGTATGTCATCTTGGAAAAACCATTAACTTAGCCAGATTTTGAAAGATACAATTGAAAAAAAGCACCGCCCCTTGCCTCAATCATCCTTCCTAAACCACGCCTCC
>JAODTR010006101.1:0-10979 GCA_025399935.1 Amblyopsis rosae
GACACTTTATATGGCTTCTATAGGCCTATGTGAGTAACTTTCAAATGCCATGTCATGCGGCACACTCTACAGAATTTTTTTTATAAGGCAATATACTCAACAATTTATCTCTATAATGTTGCCATTCCAGTATTGTTGTTATTCTTCATATATAAATATATATACACATATATATGAAGTAAATACATATGTTTTTCTAACATTATTAAATGTTTAAAGAAAATCATAACTTGTGTATGTAATTCACAATCTTTATAAATAATTAAGACATTCCTATGCAATTCAATGAAGGCTTTTATTTTGGGGGAAAAAAATCGGAGATAGTGTTGCCAGCCTAAGATTCTGTTGCCAAAAGAACGGTAATACTATATGGGGTTTACTCATGGTTTTACGAATTAGCCTTTATTCTGAAAGTATGATATGGTTCTGTACGGGAAGTTAGGTGTTAGAAGCGTATCCGGCTTAATTTACATGTTACTGAGATATGTTATCATTTTCACGTTTATTTACTGTCACTTTGACGTGATTATCGATTAAATTATTGTTAACATGGAATAAAAAATAGTGGTGCGCATTGATGTCCAGTTAGAAAAGTGAGCAAAGCTGCAGTAGTAGTATTAAGATGCATTCGTATTAGGCTAGGCATAGCTTCTGCTGGAACTGCGTACAGTACCGGCACTGTGGCACATTACTATCTTGAGTCAACAGAAAGCCTGGACACCAGCAAGCTGATAACCTGCTATCATATCCACCAGTGCAAAGGTAAGCCTACGAGTTAAGCAGTAAAATATTTTGACGGCCGCCATTCAAACACAATATATTTTGGAGTTGTATTAAACATGTTAACCTACACTAAAAAGCGGTTGTTTGTTATGTGTTACTTTCAATATGATGTGAAGGCATGGCTGATGACCCACAAAGAAACTTCCGCTCAGCCTATTATGAGAAGATGGGCTTCCGCGGTGTGGAAGAAAAGAAATCACTGGAGATATTGCTTAAAGACAACCCCCTGGGTACATAGGCTACTGTACATTATCAGATTGTGTTTGCTAATACACATTATGTAATATCTGTCTTACATACATGATGTTGAAGCTGTCACTACTTAGTATGCATACTTTCTTTCTTTACTGATAGATGTAGAGAAACTGAGCACTTTCAGTCAGAGATTTCCCCTGCCTTCAATGTACAGGATCCATGTCTGGAAGGTGCTGCTGGGTACACTAAAGGCACACTAAAGCCATTCTACTGCAAATATTTGTTTTATTAGATCTCAAGGCTGTATTATACACTATGCACCTGCTAGGGGTGCTAGTAGTGAATGTAGCTGAAAGCCATCATTTACCAGTCTGTCCTCTTACCAGGCCATATAGCCTAGTGTATATATGTAGCTGCATTACACTATATTATGTTGCTAAACATTTTGATTACAATATGCTCATAATGTCAGTGAGTGACAAGGTTTTTCCTGAATACAGCACATACTGCACCAAATTATCCCATTCTCTGTGCAAACCAAGGCTGATGAAAGTCCTGTGTCTGTAGGCATTCTGCCACCCCACAGTGATTCTCACACCTTGGTGGCAGGCTACAGGAAGGAGCAGTACCATGATATTTTGTCAGCACTGGAAGTGATGAGGTTTGTCAGCCCAAGCACACCTAGCACCCTTGTGTCCCTACGCATGTTCCAGCTGGAGAACCAAGTTCTGCAGCGGCGCTCAGAGATCTCACCGCCAGTAAGGAGAAGAGTGTAATTGTCATATTGCCATCTCTTAAAGTGAATATTGAATTAAAAGTGAATTGAAGGACAGCGTTCCAGGATTGCGGAGGATTAAATAACTTGATCTAAATAATGTTTACTTTTTAATAACTAGGGGTTTTCTTTTATTCATTTTAGTGCTATTTTCACAAGTAAGTTATGTGGTTAGATTTGAAAAAGTACAATTATTTCCCACCACTTTTTAAGCACATTTTCAATTAACTGTATTCAAACCCAAAATTACAGTTCAGTTTCTCCACAGCTACTATAGATTTAAGAAAAAATGTTATATGAAACTATTCATTTTTACTAAATAAGCTCACAACACTTATTTTCTTTTGTCTTCTCACATGTTGATTAACATATTGTAACCTGGTTGGTATTGTTTCAGAACATGTTTGTAATCCTCCATGATTACCAGACATAATGCTCATTGGCATTATGTTTGATTTCACAGAATGCAAACCACAATTGATAACCCTAATAAATTGAGTCGACTGAACACTTCAACATGGAGCATAGGGATATACTGTAAATCCTAAAGTTTGTAACCCAAAAGCCAGAAAAACAATGTATATGGGAGCATGTCATCCTGATCTCGTCAGCTAAATCCATTCATGGCTGATCTTTATGGTCCTTCCCATGCCACAGGCTGTGGTAGTTAAATTCAGTAAAATATGAATGCAAATGGAAAGGAATAGGACGACTGTAAAAAGACAAATGGTGTGTGGGGTCTTTTCAGAATGAGTGTGATGAGGACTTGCTCGCAATCAGCAAGGCCATGGAAGAGATTGTAGATGATCCTGTTGATAACTACTGGCTGACTAAGTGCTTTGTCAATCAGTTTAACACAAAGTTTGGAGACTCAATACCTCACTTGGTAAGTATTAACTAGCTCAAGGTTGTTCTTGTGGCATAAGCAATATGATATACCGTTTGAAAAACATCAATGTGCAATCCCTTATGTGTTATTAGTTATTGAATGTATAAATAAATAGAAACTTGAAAAATGAATGTAGTGTGTATGCTTTTAGCGGGACTGCTTTAGATTGTAATCCCTCCATGTGACTGGCTGCAGCCCAAGAGTCTGGAGTACTATTTGAGCCAGGAGGACCCTCGTATCCTGAGCCACCTGAAGAGCACAGGAGCCCTGGAAGATCTGCCCTACAGACTGTGGTTCAGACGGTGCTTTGCTGGCTGTTTGCCTGAGTCCAGCCTGCAGAGGTAATGGGATATGAAGCAGTGTCGAAACGCATGTTTGACCAGTATACCCTTTTTAATGTGAATGTTTTTGTTGTATGAACATATTTAAGTATCAGGCCATATTGTGATATGGCCAAAATTAGCATTTTAAAACTGACGTCACGTGACTTTACTCTTAATACATTGGATACATAGGGTTTATTGTACATTATGGCCAATACATTTTCTCCAGAAATGTTATAGTACTTGGTTGTATTTTTGTATGACCACGTGTTCAGTATTGAATTTAGATGTTTCCTTTAAATATTTCTCAGGGTGTGGGACAAGGTTATCAGCGGCTCTTGTAAGATCCTGGTGTTTGTTGCGTTGGAGATTCTGCTAAGCTACAAGATCATCCTATTGGGAATCAGCCGGTCAGAGGGCGTGGCCAACTTTTTCTTCAACGTGAGTATGACCGCACTGCATGGTGCATTCCCCCCACTAGGTGCCTCCCCAGCGTGGCTCCTTGGCTCAAAGAAATGACGTCCTGTATTCTTGGCACTTTCTCTTGACCTCAAGTGAAAACGTCATGAGGTCAAAGAAAGATGTGAAGGAGAAATGGGAAAGGACTTGGGGAAAACCGTGGTGACGAGATAATCAGACTGCACGTACAATAGGCTACATAATTATGTGGCGGTGGATGCTATTGACTTATTTTCTGCCACGGTGAAACTAGAATGTTCCCTACTACGTTCACAAAGAGAAGTTGCTCACGCTCACCCTGGCCTGCTGTCACTCAGGTTATATATCGATGTGAATCACATAGATTCTATTATTTTCATGCATGATCAACATGATCATTTATTTTTGTCAATGGTCGAAAGTTGCATTGCAAGCAATTGTGGGATGGCATTATGTTTTCTTTTACTCAGATAAGCCAGTGTACCTTATGCTAAAGGAGATAAAGGAAGCGCTGAAGCACCTGTCCTTAGCATTTGAACAGCTCTTATCATGGCTCCAACATACTTATCAGTTAGGAAAAGAGAAAGTAAAATGGATTATTCAGAAGCAGCTCTTGAGTATTCACATTCTACCTCTTTTCCCCCCATCCAGATGCCACAAGAAAACACAGATGCCATTGTGACAAAAGCCATTGACCTGTGGCGCAAATATTGTGGCACACCAATGCATTCTGTATAGCCCTGGATTGGATTGACAGTGTTTCCTGTGATGCACTTTCTACATGTGTGCATGAAGACACTGACATGCTTTTGAGCTGGCACGGCCCTTTGGGTCAGTCAGTGCAAGCATGTTTACAAGACAATTAGTTCTACCAACAAAAGATGAGGACAGCATCCTCTAATGAAGATGCCACTGGAAAAGCAGACATGAATGTTATTTGGATTTGATTTTAATAAGTTTCCTTCTTAAGAAACTGCATACATCATATAAGACTCACAATAAATAATCACATGCAGTTTTCCACTTTACAAAAACTAATTTTAAAGTATAATTTTGCTCCTTTATATACATATCTTATAATTACACATTTTCTGTCAAAACATTTGAAAACAAGTGACAGTAAACATTACTGACCCCTGCCCTGTACAGACACATCCACACACAACAGGTCAACCCGTTCTTCATTAACATAGTCAAAATTGTCAGTTGATCAGTTAGGTATGAAGGATTAGAAGAAAGATTAAAAGGTTTGTTTTAAAAAAAAAAAAAAAACACTTAACTCTTTCTTACTCTGCAAAGTGGGGCAAAATTGCCCTGTCACCATACTGTATAAATGCAAATTTGGCAATTGTTTAAACCCTGTAAACAAAACTTTAGGCACAGTGACAGTTGCAGAACTTTCTGGGATGCACTCAAGATGGCAACCTCCACGCCATTTCATGTTGCTTTGGTTTTGAACGGGTAAGCTAAACTATCAGAAATATCCAATGTGTTTGAGCTTTTGACTGCAGTCTGTGAACACAATGGAAAATAACATTATTGCTAGGTTGAGCACTGTATGGGTAGCAAGATTCTGATAGGCTTTGCACTGATGTTGAATAGAAATCATCTTGGGCTGTGATTCTCTATTCTATTGAATTATTTTGACCATAAATAAGTAAAGCTGCCATTAACTGCACAAACTTCTGTAAAGATTTACAGTACATTGTACAATTATATAAGTGGTACATATATATAAAAAAAAAAAAAAAAAGGTACACCGTTTGAATGCCCAGCTTATTGTTCGAAATACAGTGGTCCATGAAAGTGCAGTTTTGTTTTGCGAGCTTGATGACTGTAGTAAAAGGAGTAGAGGGCAACTCCAGACACTCTTGTGTGTATAGTCTATGTAATGACTGTTAGAATATGACCAGAGTCAGAAAGCAGATGAGAAAGTGAACACATGGCAAAAGGCAAGAAGAACCTGTTTAAAGAATGCCCCATCCTTAACGCCCATCCTCTCCATTGGCACTAATGCCAGAAGCCCTGCTTTGTGTTCAGCCAAGTAAACATATCACCTCTTTTTCAATGAAGAAGGTACAATAAAGGCTGTTGGAAGTCTTTGAAATGTCCTTAGAACAAAGAAACCAGCCTCAGAAATGATGTAGTCCCATTCTTCTCATGGCACAAGCACATTGGAAAGACTGGATCAACACTTGATGCTGAAGAGCTATCACGCTGGAGCCGACATAGGAAAAAAACAGCAGGCAACAGTCCAGCCCTCAAAAGGCTTTTGTAGATCAACATAAAAGAAGTAGGACTTAGTAAATCTATGGCCGATGAAACCTGTAAGACAGAAGACAGTTGAAGTGTAGCTGCACCCCAGCTCTGAGCCTGACTACCACCCATTGCAAATGTTCAAATGTTGTCAAGGAGTAGAGTGAGGGGCTTTTGATGATGCACAAGTACACCAAAATAATGGCCCAAAGCCAGCATGGACCTTGGGCGACTTTAATAGGCATGGGATGATATGCAAAATGTATATCACGATTATCCTAGCCAAAATAATTGCGATAAACTATATTATCCTGATTATTTTAAAATGGCACTAAAACATACTGGAATAACTTTCTTAAAAAACAAACATTTCTATTGGATCATGACACACATGCTTATATTTTGTGTGTGATTCATTTAATTTTGAAACCAGTATTTCAACAAATTGGATTCATTTTTTTATGTGGGGAACACAATGGGCAAGCCGAGCCTTCAGCCATAGTGGTGATTGACTGGAAATAAATAAGTTATTATTTACAATTGGACTGCACAAGTGAGAGACAGCTTTTGTCAAGTCACTTATGTCAGTATTTATGATTATAATGACAATGGACATTCACCACGATACGATTATCGTCAGAATTTTTATCACGATAAACGATAACATATCGTTCTATCCCTACATTTTAACATGATGCGTAGAGCTATTTCTAACCCATAACATCAATTTTTATAAAAATGGCAATTATGTCACCACCAGCATTGATGTGTTTCATCGCAGTTCAGTCCTATTATTTAGTTTGCAGCAAAAACAAATACACTTTAGAGAGCAGGTACTCTTTAAATGTTTTAAATATTCAGAGGCAGCCCCAAGCATCACCACAGACAATTGCATATAGTAAAACCCATATGGCACACACCTCAGGCTACATAAAGAATAAAAAAAATAGGATAAGTGCGCAATTACCTGGTTAAGTGACGACTAGACTCGTGCACTTCCATCTCTGTGCTTTTAAACTCATTCAGCTCCTTCCTTATAGCCGCCTAAACACCAACCCACACAGATACTGTACATTTAGAAATAATACAACGCATGCTCGGATTTTCTGCTTTGAAGGACATTTAAAAGTGTATGTGGCTGTTGGTTAACCTTATCAGCCGCTGTTAGGCGAGTCCACGGCTTGTCTGCCCTTCTGTCATAGTCCTGAGCCTCTGCTACCTCCACATAGTCACTGAAGCGGATCAGAATCTTTGCCTCTCGCAGCTCCTCCACCGTGGGCCGCTGGCTGAGCTTGGGGCAGGAGGTAAAAGGCAGAGAAAAATCACATCCCAGATCCTACACGGAACTGATTGTGGGTGACATGTTTCTGAGCTGGCTTGTAAAAAACCTGGGAGAGCTGACACAAATGGTACTGCTGTCCTCTTCTCTACACAGCAGCGATAGTGGGTTTAATATAATCTCATTCGTACTGTCATAGTGTGTGTGTGTACTGATGAAAAATCATGTGCAAAACTGGCAGTGGTAATGTGATCATAATTCTAGCAGGCAGCCATCTGAGGAGGGGACAGACAGATCTCTATGGTAACCAAATACGGATTTGCAGCTGGATGGTTAAGTATCAACCTACGGTGTGTTTTCAAAGAGACATCCGACCGGCTGACTAATATCCTACCTTTCTTGACAGGTGCCTTTTGATCTCTCTCTTTTCCTGTTGCTCTTCCAGTTCATTGCGTGCTGACAAAACAAAAAATAAATAAGACTGTCCAAAATAAATAAGACCTTTAAGAGCATGACATATGTATTGTGTTATTTGTGGTATTAGTGACTCACGTTTTAGAATGTTCCTCTGTTCTAGCTCCTCTGCTGTCGGCCGCTGACTCAACCGCCTGGAAAACAACATCTATTTGATCAACTATGTGTTACCTTTCAGTGCACAGCAAGGTGCTTTATTTATTAGCCAATTATTATATTCATTTGTGTTGAAATGCAGATTCAAATATATTATACAAGACTTAGAAGAAGAGATTGTCATAGCCTACAATATAGATTATTTAACAGAAACTAGAAAAATTTAATTATGATCATGTTGGGGTTTATTGTTGTTTAAAAATGGATCACATCATTTAAAAGTGTAGGAAGCTTCATAACATTTATGTCCTAAGAGCCATTCACATGTTTGCTCTGCTAGGACACTGAAACGAAAGCCAACCTAATATCACTGATCTCACCTCGCCTGTTGCCCACATACTGTACGGGTGTGTGACAGTGTGTGTGTGTGTGTATGGACAGTGCTTGTCTCACCGGGTCAGCTTTGTGCCAATCTGTTGCCGTGACTCCAGCCTCTCCTGGTCAGACTGCAGGGGCAGGATGTTCTTCTCCTCAAGCTCCCTCTTGGATGGACGGTTACTTAGTTTGATTGCCAGGGAGTCCTTTCTCAGCACCTTCATGGCTAGTGTACCTGCATCCACCAAACAAACTAATTTAAAGACACTGGAAAGTGCCACTTAAGCAGAAAACTGCAGAAGAAGTGGACATTGTTCAGCAACAGCCTATTATGAGCCAGACCACTTATCTGCGTGGCATGTACACTTGTTCACCTGGACATGAACCGTTTAAAGGATACTGTGTGGACGTGTCATCATGTCGCTGTACACACTAACCTGAAGTCATAGATCTGGGCTGTGCATGAAAACCATGCACATGCCCGTTTCTCTGCTATAAACAGACCAGAGGCCTGTATAAATACTTAATTATACAGGTCCTGTGATCAATAATTCACACTCATTATGGACCATGATGTGTGTTTTTCAACAGGTTAGCCCTCCTCCACTCCCCACACACACGGCACAAGTCCTCACGTGTCTGCTCCTTGATGCTGACACCAGTTGAGCCATGCTGTTGCATATTGACCCCTCCAGACCCACAATGTCCACTGTGACATCACTACAAGCAGACTCCCACTAACCAATCAGTGTCAGGTTTGACATGTTGGCAGTGCTGTGCATCACAGAAGACATAGCAATATTCAAAGACAAAACAGAGCTACAGCAACACATACTTGTAAACAGCGTGTCGTCATCTTCCTCATCGTCATCTTCATCGTCGTCATCTTCATCGTCGTCGTCGTCGTCATCCCTGTACATCCCGGTCAGCTCTTGATAGTCCGCCTCACTGGGAAGGTTCTCTTTGTTGTTGTCACACTCCATCATCACCGTGGGAACAGCGTGCATCGTGGAGCTGGGGCAGTCAAGTCATTACATGGCTATCATTAACCTGTGGCCGTCTGCTCTCAATGGTGGGTGCAGGCAGCCAATGAGACTTCTTTAAGCTGCTTTTCCTTCAGCAGGACCGACGCATGTCTTTGTCTGTCCTAGATGTGGCGTGTGTTGACAAGCGTTTTCATGTATTGAAGGTCATACCCTTGAAGCACCATTTCTTGATGTAATACGTGTTAGAAATGCATACGTATATACGTATACAGTATCATGCAACTCTAAACAGACGTATTCCATAACAGAAGTGTACATTTAAAAACAATCACCCACTAGCTACACTGCTAGGTAATGACTGTGTGTGTCTCCCTCACCTCTCAAACCTGTGCATGGTGAGGGCCAGGGTCTTGTTGAGCTCCTCTATGATGCGGCTGGAGGGGTGCAGTGGAGCCGGCAGGCTCCCGTAGTGGAGGGAGTGGCCGCCCAGCGGGGGACATTTGTGGAAGGCCACGGCTGGGGGCTCCATGCTGCCCCCTACAGGCACAAACATGAGCAGCTTCTTGGGAGGTAGTGGGGGCGACAGCCTCATGGACGTGCATGGCAGCTGCTTCACAGGGCCACAGTCTGCACCGGGACAAGCAGCCTTACAAGCAGACTCACCACCGCCACACACACTGGTTACACACTGGTTACACACTGGTTACACACTGGCCCCGCACTGGTTACACACTGGTTACACACTGGTTATACACTGATCCTGCACTGGTTACACACTGACCCTGCACAGGTTTTACTGGTCCTGGACTGGTTATACACTGGCCCTGCAATGGTGATACACTGATCCTGCACTGGTTACACACTGACCCTGCACTGGTTTTACTGGTCCTGGACTGGTTATACACTGGCCCTGCAATGGTGATACACTGGCCCTGCAATGGTTACACACTGTTCCTGTTCTGGTTATACTGGCCCCACACTGGTCCTGCAGGATAGCTTGTGGTTTTGACTGGCCCACCTTGAGCGAGAGGCCCACCCCTGACCTGCTCCTTCATACATACCTGCATTCACTGTAGGTGAGTTACTGTCAACATAAGCAGGGGTTACTCTTACTAGACTCACTGTAAGTCCCCTGGGATCAGAGTGCCTGCTAAATGACATACATACACACACACAGACCTGCGACAGTCACATCTATAGTGGAGGCATTCATACATAACACACTTTTATCCAAAGCAACTTGCACTAAGTTGGTCAATAGTATCTGGGACAAAGTGATGGAACATTGGCACGCACGCACACGCACACACACACACACACACACACACACACCTGAGTTGTGGTTAGGCAGCCTGTTGAAGGGTTTAGGTGGCAGTGCAGGTGGCTGTTTATGTAGCGTGGCCAGTCTGGATACTGTCGACTCAGCATTGTCGCCTGAATACATGGTGGGCTTTTTAGTGGGAGGGGCTTGGCTGGGTTTCTGGACAGAGTCCTGCTCACACAGCCTCTCACTGGGCGCCTGGAACTCCAGTGTGCCTGAAGACAAATACAAACAGGAGTGTGTTCCCCATAAGCATCGTTGCGAACTGCGTTAGCAACTTACATGGTTGGAACTACACAGTTGCAAGCGATGCAAGTGTTTCCCAAAACCATGGTCCGAAATATGGCGGAATCTACGTTGGTGACTTAAGTATTACGGTGCATCGCTAAATGACGCAGGTGTTTCCCAAAACCATAGACCCAACAAACATTTGCAACACTGTCGTTAAATTGTGTTGTTTAAACTACAGTTTAAAGTCGTTCGTGGTGACTACGTCATCATAGATGGCAGAAGATGCAGTGAAATAGGCTTATCAGCAAGGCATGTCCATCTAATCTTGCTGTAGGAAGACAGTAGACCTAAGTGTTTTAAAAAATGTACATAGTTGTATAATATATATAGTCTATTTATCAGTAGACCTTCATGAGTAGACTGTAGTAGCACCTGTAGTCTATGCCTACAGTTTACTGTGGCTCACCTGATATAGGAGGGGAGGGGCCAGACTAAGAATGGTTCAGAAGACCCCCATGAAGAACTCATTAAGAGAAGGAGTTACCCTGCCCGGAGGAA
>JAODTR010006102.1:0-10978 GCA_025399935.1 Amblyopsis rosae
GCTCCGTGGCAAACCCAGCCACCAGGCGCTCGCCGGCAAGCCCTCCATCTGGGCCTGGCTCCAGACGTGGGCCCCGGCTTCCTCCGGGCAGGGTAACTCCTTCTCTTTTCAAGTTCTTCAGGGGGGTCTTCTGATACCCATACGCCCACTATGAGCTGGAGGGGCTGCAGCTATACCCGGGGACCCAGCGCTCTACCGGGGCAGCAGAGAGCGTCCATTCTCTGAAGAAGCTTGTGCGTTGACACCGCGGAAGACGTTCGAGCTGCATGCGAGAGTCAGAACATTCGCAGTGCGGTGGGCGGGCACAGATCGGGTCAGGAGTCTGGAGCCCCGCTGAGTCCGATATAGGGCAGGGCGGAATCAGACGCTGACCCCTGCTCCAGGGGAATGATTGAGAGTGGCGCACAGGGATAGGGGTGGGTGGGGGTTAGGAAGGGGGGGGGGGGTGTCGACAAAGCCTCTGACCCTGACGGGGACTCATCCAGTAGAATAGCATGTCAAACATGCGCGCTAAGCAACGGGACCGCTCTGCTACGATAGGGAGGGAGAGAGGGAGATCAAGGGTGGAGGCAAGCTGGGGGTTGGTGTGTCGACAGACAGAGGGAAGAGCTGGGGAGAGCTGGGAAGATTGGAGAAAAGGTGAAACCAAACTACACAGCAGATGGCTAATCTCTTATCTAATGCGCTGCAAAACCTCCAAATAATAACCACCATTCTGTTTTAGATACAGTACAATTTAGTGCGTTTTCAGAGTTCTTAGCATGACGTAAACTATGTAAAATGTGACCCTTTTGTGTTTTGAGAGCTCTTAGCATGACGTAAACTATATAAAATGTGACCCTTTTGTGTTTTGAGAGCTCTTAGCATGATGTAAACTATATAATTATATGATTTTTCAATGTAATGTCCTATATGTAGTATAGGTGTATACTGCACGATATTTTCCATAGTAATTGTAATACTGTATGCAAAATTATTTTTGAGGCCTAATTATAACTCACACACTGCCACAGCCTTGCGTAATGTTCTTAGCATTGACCTCATTCATCATTTCTATGAGCAATTCAATTAATCAATTACAGCAGTCCCCACTGGTTAAGACTTGTGGCTCCTAAACACAGCAATAATTAGCCAGATACTGAAAAAAGTGAGGGATGCTTAAAATTAAGCCCATAGGATCAAATGTACAGCGTAAAGTTTACATTAAAATGCCATACACTGCAGAATAGTCTGCAGAATATTCCCCATCTTAAAATAAAGGAATACAATAAGGCATACAGTATGCCGTATATTTTTACGAGTATGAGATACTGTCTGTCTACCCTCTGTCTGCCTGTGCAGTATGGCATCCATGGCCTCATAATCACTTTAGCAATGCAAAATAAATCCTATTAGCAATAAAATACACCTACACCTGTCCTACCATGTGGATTATAGGCAGACAATTTGTCACAGTTGCAAAGTTTTAATGCGTGCTCCTTACATTGTTAGCTGTAATTTTGATGTTTTAGTGAAAAGTGAAGTGGATTATCTAGAATGAAATTTGAAAATGTCATTCCACTCAGCGATAGCATGAAACCGTTCCTTTCAGGTCTGCTGAGATAAGAATGATTCAGCCGGGGCTCTTAAATGGTGTCTTTGGCAAATGCTGCGCCGCTTAAGAATTAATAGGCTAGCATTAATACAGCAAGATAAATAGGAAGGTTAGGAATGGGAGACCTACCATTATATGGCCATCTCACAGTGATAGTACCTGCCAATCACACCCAGTAAGTCCTTGACACATGACCATCCCAGACACATGTGCACAGAATACATAGCCTGCTATACATTTCACTGTTCGGAAGCATAAGCTAGTTAGCACATGAACACAAACACAACGTCTGTTGCAGCGAGAGCATAGTAGGACACACTAAAGGAAGCATTTGTTGTGTGAGCCATTTCACATTCCTAAATTAGCCAAAACAAATCCGGGATCACACAAATTTATCTCGGCAATTGGCCCAGACACAGATCCCTGCCTCTCTTTCAAGCTCATCTTTTTCCATTTGAGCAGAGTGAATCAGTGTTTCGCATGGAAACAATACAGTGAAGTGCAACTAGCAAAAGCAAGACACCACACACACACACAATTATCCATGACGGTGTACCAGGAAAACTGACTTTTCAGGCGATGTTGAACCAACATATTCTGCCAATGTCTGTCCCTTTGCAATCTTGTAGGTTGGAAAATAACAGTTTTCTTCTGCAGTAGCCTACATGTCAGCGTTTGCTAACACGTTTACAGAGAAGGGGCCAGTCCTTGCATTTACCGTGATTGCATGAAATCTATGGTAATTCAAGTGTGCATTTACCAGGACACGCACCAGTAAGAAGCATTTGTGATCTTGCTCTATCTCACATACACAGAGCATGACTGGATGGTTAAAAAGCCAGCTCTGGCCCCTATTAAGGTCCTCCACATCAATAATGCACAGCTATCGTAAGGCATTATTCAACAAGATGATTAATTTTTAAGAGAGTGGGTGCCAACACAAAACACGAATAAGGTAACAGAGTGGATGGCTTGTAAGAGCAACCTCTAAAATGGAGGAGAACCAAGTGGGCAAATAGCATTATTCAAAAGAAAACACTGGGACTTACAAGACAAAGATAACAGTAGGTATTTGTATTGTCTGTTAACTGTACAATACAGCTGTGGAAAACTTTTGTGTTTCTTAAACAGTGGCTATTTTGAATTGGGAAGGGTGCTAATTCTTTCTGATAAGAAGCAATTTATACAATGTGGTAAGGCCTTGCCTCGGGATATAATTGAGGCTTTTAAACTTTTGTGGCTTAGTGGAAGGACAAACACAGAGGAAATAAGGGACACCACACAATCTCAGCCGTGGCTAAAATAAAAAACAGACAAGCCCATAAAAATGAAGCCAGCAGTAGAGCAGTAGTTCTAGCCTTCAAACAGACACATTTCAGATGATGTCACATTTATTTTCAATCCTCGAGACGGCATGAATCCCATTGACAAATAAAGGAAGCAGTGTGCGTCAACATAAAGGAAGGTATAGCACCGTGTCTCACCGGGAATCCAGGACAAAAGAAGTGGGTGTAGTCTCTCTCCTAAGAGCCATCAAATGTCAGCCGTAAATCTCCACTCTCTACTGGGCTGGCAGGTAATGGCGCTTGTTAAACCTGATAAAGGTATAAGATGGCCTTTTTTCAAAGACGCAGGTAAATTCTAAAACCCACCATTTAGCTGCTGCTGGCAAATGAATGAGTTTCCACGCTTTGGTGCTTAATAATAACATTAAACATATTCTCACACAGAAAACAAATCTTGTAGAAAAATTGAGAGGAAAAAGCCACTAAATGAAAAATGGCAAGAATCTAATTGAAAATGTTCCAAAGTAAAATTACTAAATTCACTAATTTAATTTGCTTTGAATTTCCAGGCTCGTTTCATTTCCTGATGCTATTTCAGATTGCCTAATCAGTTTCACTATTGCTGTTCCTTGCCCTCGCTCTACCTTCAATTGTGAAACTGAGAGGACAGTTATGGGGTTGAGCTCAACAGCCAAAATTAGCATAACACCAATGCTGGATTGTGATGCAATCAAGCAGTCAACCCTTTATTTGAATAACTACATAGGTACAGGATCTCTGCTATTTGTCACTTTAAATATTAAATACTGACTTGGAAAATAAATATTTTATAGAAAACAACTGACCTTTTATTTGGAAAAATTGTATGAAAATAAACAAATACTTAAAGGTATGGTCAGCTACTGCAAGCTAAATGGCAAGAACCGGGTACCCTTAAAATAAATAATATTTTAGTTCTGCTATTTGGTTCCAACATGCGATGAAGTTATTAGAAAGAGCTTTAGCTGATGCGTAGCCATCTGCCTATCACACTGTATGCTTCATCGCTGCCGTGTATTCCAGAACCTAGCATACATTTACGTCGACAGTGTGAAAGATGGATCTCGCTAAATGTTCACATAAGTGTGGCCTCACTTTAAGAAAGAAAACAGCGACAAGGCAAGTTGCACATTTTACCTTTATTTGCAACCAACATGACAGCTGAAATAATGTCACGTAATTTGACAAATTTTACTTAACTTATGTGAAAAAGCAAGCATGTCAGAACTGACTAGAGCTTAAGCCACGCTAAAACAATTAATATAGTTATGAGCCTGCAATTTTCTTTTTACTTTTAATTACACTGAGCTTTGTTAACAATGCGTGCCACCGCTGATAGAAAAATAAATCGTATTTTTGCTCTCTGAACAACGATAGGCCTATGCCTAGTTAAATTCAAAATATTGACAATGTATGTAATATGGTCCAGGTCATTACATGATTATGAACTGAATTGTCAGAAGAAATGCACTAAATTAATATGGGAATTATACAGGTTGAATTATATTCTAAATGGGAAAGCAGACATTATACAAGATTAGTATTGTAAGTAACATATTGACATACAAGGTCAGCTTTGGTGCACCTAGGCCTAAATGTTAATGTTAGTGTTCTTGAGTTCAAACCAGCTGGTAAACATGTGATTTGTTAATTTACTCACCTTTGTAAACTGTTCTTTTATAGCTGTAAATTTACAGTATGTATTTATAATAATTAAAAACATTAACACCTATCCACATTTAAAAAAGCTGTTCTTATTTATAGCTGTTATTTATCTTATTTTTTTAAATTAAGGGAAAAAGAATCCTTTCTGAATCCTGTCAGTGTACCCAACATTGACCTTGATTTGTCTGATTATAGCCTAAACTAAAAATTAGGAAATTTTCCCTCTTGAAATATGTTGTACCGGGAATCGATGAGAACAGAATCAGAATCGATTACATTGAAACGATACCTAACCCTACAAATATCTCCTCACATTTCGCTATCTTACCGTTCTCTGTGCATGTTGAAAAAATAATCGGATACTTCTACAAAGCCCTGGCTCCGTAAACATGAACAAACAAAGTAACAAACACTGCTCATATCAACAAAGCCGTAGCACTACGCTTTGCTTCACACTGCATTTCAACGAGTGAGACGGCGCCGCGGAGGACCTCGGAGTGATACTGATTTGATTTGAGCTCAAAGTTAGCAAGAATAACTGACCATACCTTTAAAGGCAGGTTAAGCAATTATCAGCTAATACACTTTTTGACAAATTCAGCAAATATCTCCTCACGGTCCTAGAGCTGCTCTTTGTGTGTGCTGAAAACATAAACCAATGTTAACCCAAATGGTGCAGACCGCACCACACAATACTATCCCAGCATTGGCAATGCATGTCCAATGTGAAGGTGAAGCTTCTGAGGGAGCACCCTATGGCATTGAAGGAAGAGGTGTTTTCGTTTTGCTTGAGTTCACATATCAACATCCTTACAAGGCATACACAAATCATACTGTGATTACAAATGAGAATGTATGAGACTGATCCTGCATTTTATTATATTTAACAAAAGTAAACATGCATAAGACATCACACAAAAAAATACATTAAAGGATCAATCACTACATTTGCATTCATGTGATCAATGAATATATGTATCTATTTTTAAACTTTATTTTTTATACTGAAGCTTTCAATTTGGTGCTATACTGAATATTACTTTGTATGTCTTTGTTCAAAGTGCTCAATGCACGTCAAGCAAAATGTCTTCATTGTTTCCCCCAGAGAACATGCTCTGTCTTAAGATAAACACGAATCAGTGTTCAGAATCAGAGCTTCAGCCTGATAAATCCAATTGTTATGTGACTGGGCAACTGACTAACATTATCATTTCCTGCCACCCATAATAGCAAGAACAGCCGCTATAGGACAATCACTCCTCCTGCACCGTGTACATATTTAGGACGTGTTTGCTCTTTTATGATAAAAATAGGAAAAAAACGAATGTGTGTCTATAGACCAAAGTCAGAGAATCCAAAGACATGAGGGGAGAGGCAATACTACAGGAAACAGTCAAGCAGACTGTGATAAAACATTAATATATAAAATTGTCTCAATGTCATAAGGTGCACCTGTTTTGAATACCAAAGACATTCAAATTCCCAAACATCCTGAAAGGTTGGTGGAGTCCATGTGTCGCCAACTGATAAGGCAGTGCAGCGTGGGTCACACCTTTGAACCTCGGGAACAATTTCAACAGAAGACAGATTCTGATCACCGTATCGTTACCTAGGTAATCCACAGAAGTGTGATTTCTATAGCTCCAAGTTACAGAAAATAATGAAGGGAGACTGTATGAATTTGAAGCACGCATGATGATTACACAGTCCCATGCTGGGTGAAGAGTTAATGCCTAGACAACTTCTAGCTTCTGAGCTGTTACAGAATTCAAGGCAAAGACTACACAGAGCATAGCGGACACGATAAATATTTAAAGAAACAGTGAGCTAGCGGGTATATGCTAATTAGGGAGGAGGAGATGCAAATCAAAAGGTCAATAATGTCGTAAATCATGTCGTAAATCATGCCGTAAAACATGTCGGAAATCTGTCATAAATCTGGGTTAATTGTACATTTTAAGGGCCGATGATAATAATAAATTAAAGAAGTGACATGGTGTAAATTTTATACATTTTTCTTGCACATAAATGAGTATGTATTCTTCAAACCAATTTTTGCATCGCAAGCAGCTCAGAGTTAGAAAAATAAAACGCTTACAGATATGGCCAATAGGGGGCCCCAACACTGTATTTTGTATTGAATTTAATTCATATATGCACGCAATCCCTGCATATCTACAATACATTTTTGTTGAGTTGAGTTGATATACTGTGTGCTCTGTATACTGCGAGCACACAACCGTGATGTAACATTATTGAGGCTTAATCTGACGGGAGCCTAAAAAACGTGAATGGAATCTTGTCAAATTATTCAAAAGAAAAAAGAGGCTTTATTTGATTTTGTGTGAAATAAATTACAGTGAGACTAAAAAAAACAAAGAGCAGGATAATGTGAACTCTGCATATTAGAGATTATTATCATTATTATTAAACTATAATTGTAAGTGTTTTATTCAGGATTAAACCTTTCTTTAGAACAAAATATACAGTAATTATTGTATAACCAATGTATGTTAGTATATGTTCTGTTCATATATTTACAAGAAAAAAAAAAGTTTTATAGCTGGTTCAATAAAATACTGTCATACTTTAGCGAGCCCCACATTTCCAAAAACATAATTCCTCTTTTCCCATTATCAGTTTACTATAAATTGCTTTAATGAAACTACAGTAGTATTTAATTTTAGATGTATAAAATTAAAATACAAAAAATCTAACTCAAGTAATCTATATTTGTACAAATATTTGTTTCAGAATTTAGTCCTTGGACCTTTTATCTGTAAAATGTATAACGCAAAATAAATTGACACCGAAAAATTGCAAATGAATAAATAAAGGAAAATCCTCCTGTAAAGATATAACAATTATACTAACCTTTACATTTATTGTTAATACTTTAAGGTGAAATTTAGTTAACATTCACCCATTGCAGTAGGCTAATTAGGGATTGTGTTTGAGGCTATTGCTGCATTCCCCAGTTGTGAGCACCCATTACAACTGCTTCTTTATACATTTTCCCTTACAACAAAAACTGTTTAATATCAGGAGTACATCTGACAGTATCTTGTGACAAGACCTGTTTCAGCACTGTGTGGCCGGCAGCTAATGTCTAAGTCCTCTTCCCCATCCTGCACGGATCTCTGCTCCGTTACTACATTAACATTAACATGAGAGCCATTTCAGGTGAGAGAATAAAAGAAGTCTATTTTTTTGGCTAACTAAAATCCATAGGTGTCACGGTGACACAACTCACCTCTTGCTAATGGATAGATTCAATCTCATTTGTAGAAGCTACATTTTAACTCCACCAATAAAATGCAATGGATATAAATGCATGTAAGACAAATGCATGCACATAAAGTCCACTCCTAAAAATATATAGTAATGTATATAAAAAAAACACACACACACACACACACACACACACACACACAACCTTAATAATCAGCCTGATCCGATTAGCAATGGACATACATGCTCTTGTTTGGTCCATCTTTCCTATTTCCATTTGCTCTTTCCCATACAGTATGGGAACTACAGAGAGCCATACACTACATAATGTACAAAACCAAACATAAAGCCATAAAATGTATATTGGCACCAATGCAATTGATGGAAACTGCATGCAGGTCGCTACAAGTGTAGAATCAGTGGATGAAGCCACACGTCCAATAAAACAACAGGTCTTGATGTTCTAAATTGTTGTGTATGTCCCATGCAGGTATTATCATGTACTCGCAAGCAGTTGCCATTTACCAGTCACTTGCAGTGGCATTTTATCAAACCTAACCATTTTATAGCAGTTGCCAGTTTAGGCTAACAGCACCCCAGAATACGAATTTATTTGAAATAAATTCCTAGTGGGAATCTCCATACTTATCCAAGTACATAGCATGCAAATTCCTGGGTAGCCCCACCCCAAACACACACATGCATGCACATACACAAATGCCCTCGTGCGCATACTGTACAAATGCACGCACACGCACACATTTCTCCATGTGTTCCTATGCGTCATAATACCAGCGATAACATGCCAGGTGTGAGATAGGAGTTGTAACTCTCGCACCCACCTTAATTAAAGCCAGCTGAGAAGGCAGTGAATATCTGTATTAAACCAACAGGTTTTGTTTAATGGCTAAAGCAGTGTTTTATGTGATTAATGGCAAAATTCCCACCAGTAAAGCCTAACACCTCATTAAGAGGAAGGTACGACGAATTCTTAAGACAGGCTGTATTTTACATTGTATTTTTTTTGTGCCAAAGGAAGCCCAAATACCAAAAATACCAAACCTTCAGAGACGCCCGGGGCTGTACATTTTAAGCAATCTACCTTGTATTTATAATGGTAATAATTTAGAGGTTCATTCAATGTGCATGTTGGAGGATAATACCGTGTTAGTGAAGTTAGCTCATGTAGTCAGCTGTACCAGCCATGGCACAGCTGTACAAGCACAGCAGAGGAGAGGAGTCACCGGCCGCTGTCTCTCAATCTTCCCCGGTGCAAATATCACACTATCTGTGTTCATGGCAGCCCTATACTCTTGTGTGTCTCTGATGGTTTTCACGCTCCTCACAGCGCCTTCCATTTTAGATTCAAGTATCTACTGAGCGTCTCACACACACACACACACACACACACACACACACACACACACACAGACACAATCCCTTAATGCAAAAATATGTCCGCCCTCCCCCAGACTAATTAAGATGTGAGTTGAAATCAAATTAATTAAAAAAATGTAAACCTGTCTCGTAATGTGCTTGTGTTGGTTTTTAAATATGTAGTTTTGAAAAACCTATTTCAATACTAAACCAACAGCTGAACTATTTAATTTAGAACCATAACTAACGTACATTAAAAATTGATAAATAATTACTGCATTGTCTTTATCGGTCGGGCGGCACTATGTTGGAAATTTGCTGACATCAGCAATCCTCAAAAGAACCAATCATAAAGAAGAAGCCAGTTGTGTGTCACCCTATAGCAGGTAAAAATAGTGAGAATATATAGGCATTTAATGCCCTACTCCTTCCTTTACCAGTCATATGAGTGTCGTAGATAACTGGCCTTAAGACACAAGCATTGCAGCAGTTTTAGCAGTTACAAGGCAATATATGACCATGCGTTACGGACAGACAGCAAGTCATATCACAAAAACCCCTCAATGTTTCCTTTTAACACAGCAGGACAGATGAAAGAAAGCAGTTGGTGGTCAGTTCCACCAAGTCGTAGCACTGTTTTCATGACATGTAATTGATGGTGACTGCATGCCCAGGCTCCGGTGGTCTTAAAGCTCAGCCCTAAGGGCAGGAATTGTATTTCAACATCTCTATTTGGATTGACAATTTGTCCTCTGTTTTCAAGCGTTTTCCCAAGAAGAGCCACTCCAGTTGACCCAAGCAGAGACCATTGCCTGTGGCATGTCACCAAGAGAAGAGTGATGTGGCTATATGGGCGGCAGAGAAGGAGGCTCTGTACGGAGATGGCAGCAGGTGCAGCTGTGACAGTTGCCATGTTGTTGCTAGCCTTACACTGTAGCTGAGATGAGGTTCACAGATGTAGCCACTCAGTGAAATGGTTTATTGGCTGCACGAAACAATGCATCTCTGTCAAGAACAAACTCCTCCTAAGGCCATTTCAGGCTAAGAGTACTCTGAATGAAACAAGGCATGGAAAAAAGCTCATTCTGACACACAAGGTCAATTTTGCTCCACGGCAACAATCACAGCACCCACACCCCACCCGACCCTTAACAAAAATGACACGCATTCCGCCATGAAGCAATCGTGCTGAGATATAGAGACGACATGAATCACAGACAAGAGGCATCCTTATGCCATGCGATTGCTGCTTTTAAACTAATTTGTTCACAGATAATCCCATTAATCGTATGACTATATAAATAACTATACAAATAAATCATCCTTCATTTAGCAGGTCTGGGGCAACGCTAATAATTACCAGATAGTTATTAAATGTTTCTAGTAACCCCTGTTTGGCAAACCACAATTGTGAGTAATTAGCAAGTCTATCTGAAGATGTTGCATGCATGCCTCTTTAGAAATCAACCACATAGGACCTCATCAGCCATTTAAACTCATGCAAACTACTTGTGTGATACTCTGAATAATAATATCACACCTTGAGAAAACATATATACCTCTGTGGGGAAAAACCAACCTGTTTCTTTCCTCCAGTTCAGACCTTCAGAGTGGTCCTTCAAGTCCTGCTCTAGCTTGTTTGCATCTTAGTGGAGCTCTGCAATAATATGACTATTGTTTTCCTGTGAAGCGCCCGGTCTCTGCTTGTTCAATTACTGGAAGGAGCTTCAATGAGGGCGGTTAAATTATTTGCTGGGACATTACTTATGAGGAGGAGGAGGGGGGG
>JAODTR010006103.1:0-10977 GCA_025399935.1 Amblyopsis rosae
GTGACGTTCCACGTCCCCAGAGCCAGCCTTTGCTGCCCGGGTCTGGTCTGTCGAGGTCCCTGACCTTCGCTGCCACCTATTTGACAGCGCACCCGACCCCTATGGTTCCTCCCACGAGTGGTGGGCCCATAGGATGTCAAATCAAATCGCTATCGCGAAATATCTGATAGACAAATCGCAATTAGATATTTTCCCAAAATCGTTCAAACCCTATTTAATCCCAATTTATGTGTTGCTTTATTAAACGGCACATTCCATGAAAACAAAACTAGTTGTTTTGGAATTAGCAATGTCGATGTGACACGGAGAAGTAGTAAGTCTTTTAAAGTGGACTGTTGGCTTCCTGGTCTGTATTGGCTAAAAAAGGGAGAGGGGTGGGGAAACAGGTGAATAAGATAAATTAGCATTTCTTGTGTAGATTACTGCACACAGTTTGTTTGGTAACGCCCCTATGGGGATATGGCCAGATGTAATATCAGAGAAATATCCAAGGCAAGGAACTGATGTAGGTCGCCAGTACAGTAGGCTACACAAGCCATAAGTAAAAGTTTAATCTTCAACATTTGCAGGTGACCAAATCTGTAAATCTATTTTGTGATACAGTAACTGCAGGCTACCATAGCATAATCAAGTTGAGTCTGCAGGACAGGCATATTATCAAGAGTGATGTGCACATCAATAACTACATTAGATTAACATAGGCTATTGTTCAGAAACCGCAAACGGATTAGAAATAGGCTGCTTAAATAATGTTGTGTTGCTTTACTAAACCTATACATTGCTCATTGAGACGCACTCGCGTGTCATATCGAAGTTGTATCCCCTGCCGGAAACAGGCTGCCGTTTTTGGTACTGCGAATAGTAATGTTTTTATCTGGGTCAGTGATCAGTCATATCATGCAAAACATTTAACATTACGTCCGTTATAATAACAAAGATAGAATATGTCTTTGTTTAATTTGAACGTTTCTTGGTTAACCGAATAGCCTATCGCTTTGTGTTGTTGCTAGACGCTAGCAGCTAGCCACCTATCTATCATAGCGCTGTAGCGGCAAGAACGGCTGCGGTTTCGTGCTATGTCACCCTTCATTCATGGCTGTTTAGCGGGCAGAGATGGCTGCGATGTTGTTATGATATAATTTAACCTTCATTCATTAAATAATGTTCTTAGTAGATACATGGCTGGCTATCAAAACATAACACCGTTCCTTCACAGGGCTGTGTGACCAAGCTGCTGCTGTGTTGTTGACACAAACAACAATGAACTACATTCTGCCGCCTGTATCCTTTACTGTAGTCTGGAAGGCGAGGCAGAATTCATGCGCAATATTAACACCTTGAAAACACTGCTGAAATTAAACCATATGTGGTCCAAAACCCATAAAACTATGTCTTAGTATCACGTCAACCCACCTACGTGGAAGTCGGGGCGGGGTGGCCAGTGACCTGTTCAATTTAAAGCAACAGTCACTGAAACCAGACCGTTATCTAAAGAGTTGTATGATGTGCTATTCCACATAAATTATGTGGTATTTTAACCTAAGCTTGTCAACTACAGTGCATTGAGAAGTCAATGAACTGTGTCAACAAGTGAAAAGAAGCATGAAATTAGTCCTTTAAGGCTTCATTGAGCACTTACTAAAGCAATTATGGACACTTCATATATATGGAATAACTAATAGATTGTACATTTCATATCACATAGTTATTTGTTTATTGCATGTTTATATGGCTTTATTGATGTCTACATTTAAACAATGCAGGATTCTTTATTATAACACAGGTAAAAAGTCCTGATGTTTTGTATATTACATTTATGAATAAATGCTTATAGGATCTAATCCTTTTTCTAGTCAAAATCCTAGATTTTGATTAGTAATAGTCCTCACCAGAGTGCAGAGTGTAACTGACATCAGCGTTGCTACCCATGTCCTTGTCCAGGGCTTTGACCCTGATGACCTCTGACCCTGTAGAGGCTAGGTTGGAAAAGCTGACCTCATAGCGAGGGCTGAGGAATGTTGGGGAGTGGTTATTACAATCCTCCACATAGACCATGGCCTTCACATAGTTCCTCTTTACTGGAATCTCCTGATCACGTACCTGGGTTTACAGTATGAGATCTTAGTTGAACATGTGTAGCTTGGTGCAAAGATAATCTCAAGAATTTAATTTAAAATATTCTGTTAGTAAAGGTAAAGGTGCTTTTATTGTCACATGCACATAGCTACATTTGCTATCTGCATTTAACCGATCCCTCAAGGGAGCAGTACAGAGGCAAGATACACTATTACATTGTCTGATAAAATGGTGGTCCTAGAATTTAAATACTTTTCATTACCATGATGGTGAGAGTGTGGACAGAGATTTTGTCATAGTCCAGCATCTCGGTCATCACCAACACTCCACTCTTGGGGTCCAGGTGGAAGTAGCTAGTGCTCTCCGGGTGGAGACTACTGTGGATGGAATAAAGTAGGTTGCTGTGGCTATCAGCATCTCTAGCACTAATCTGCAGTATGTCTTTCCATGGAGAAGTGTCTTCCGGAACTTGAACCTGAGAAACACAATGAGTTCAAATCCAGATAGGCAAAATATGTAGGATGTATTCATCAATAGGTTCAAAAATATATCAATAAAATATCAATAGTAAGATTATCAATCATAGTAAAACTCTCTATTTGATCAAAATATTCATATAAAATATTTAGAACGATGGCCTTGCTTGAGGAGCTGAAAGGTAAAGAAGTGTTTTTTGCCACTATTCTCACCTCATAGAGTGGCTTCAGGAAGAATGGACGATGCTCATTCATGTCCAAAACACGGATGTACGCCTAGAATTTGGGAGAATATTGTAAAAAGGTCACCTTGCCATCAGCGCTAAAATTCAATAGTTAACATTATTACATTTTTCCTAGGGTGTACTATGTGATTTCTCGGTATAGTGGGTGGTTGCTAGCGTGTTATTAGGTGGTTTCTGCATGTACAGTGGGTGGTTTTGCCAGGGTGTGCTAGGTGGATGTTAGCTCATTCTTATCTGGCAAACTTCAGTTTGACTTTGCTACAAGTATATCAGTCTGAAGACTGAATCCTTGCAGTGTGTTTGACCAATCAGATTCATACTGGTAGCTACAGTTTGGTGTGACGAAAGTTAATTTAAAACAACTCAAAATCAACGGCTGTTCTATAGAAGTTAAAGTAGAAGATGTAATAGCATCCGTTTTATTCAAATTTATTATAATAGCAAATAATGGCACTTAAGGCTAATTTAGGTGGCTGCCCTTTTAAAACAGTTTTAATGGATTAGCAGATTCTATTGTGTAACAGACCATCTGGCGTGTCAGTTTAGGTGGATGTGGCCATCAATATAATGTATATGAAAATATACGTGTGTATATACTGTATTTTTAAATATAAACCTGACATTAATTTCTTCTTGATCAAAATGTTGTTTAATTTAAATGCTCATTTGATTACGACCCACCATAAGAACTTCTGCACTTATACTGGTTATGTTATGCAAATGTTATGGAACTGAAGTTGAGTCCATCCACTCAGTAGAGTGGGTGGACTAGCTTGTTGCCACTGTGACCTCTGACCTGTGTTGTGGCAATGTAGTTGCCATCGGTTACCCTGATAGTCAGGTTATAATTAGAGTGTCTTGATGCATTGAGACGACGAGCAATGATGATGGTCCCGGTGTTCCTCTGGATATCAAAGTCGCGTTCTTCATCTCCTCCTGAGAGTGAAAATAATGAACAACGTGTATAGCTAAATAGTACAATGAGGCATGAAGTTCATTGACTCCAAATCACCAGACATAGAGACAAAACATGAGAGTGAGTGAGTTGAGCTATGAATCCATCTATTGTTAGCCATGTGGAGCTTATAGGTGCTCTGTCCTCTAAAGACTAAATGGCCTTGGATGAGGTCTTCAAAGTCTGGTATCCTCATCTATCTGTCTAAATCATCATCATTATCATTATTATTATTAGTACTACTACTTTATTCGATACATGAAGGAGGTGTCCATACACGTTTTGTGAATGTGTGCATGCATAAACATCAAAAGATTAGGTTTTTTACAGCTCATGCCGGTCCATTCCATTATACAGAAGTCTGCATGTCTGCCCAAAGACAAACAATGCATTACAGTACATTAGGGCTCACTCTATCTAAATATCAATCTAACTACAAATGCAACTATCTGCTGCAATGTTTTTACAGCTCAAACATTACAGACTTCAAACGGACATCTTTTAGAGCGCAAAATAATTTTTTTGTTCTCATTATAATTTTTGTAACCTTGAAAGCTGAGATGGCCACTCTGTCATTATAACTCCCTGTATATATGTCTGTCTTTAACCCTGCCCTTCTTTCTATCTTTTTCATAATTTCTTCTTTATCTCTCGCTGGTGTACCCCTCCCTTTCATGCATGACACATTTGTGTCTGTGGGGAATCTTTTGGCCATGATGCACTTTGAGCAGAATGCAACCACAGTAGGGGATAAACTCACGCGTTTGTCCAGATGGTGTTTATTATGAAAAACACCTTTGAACGCTTTTTTATACATAACAGCATGTTGTGTTTTCAACACACAAACATTTTAATAAATAAATAAAATAGATAAATATGTTAAATCTACAAACTTCATTAGTAGGCTTTAGGAATTTGACAGCCACAAACGATTAAAACCATTAAGAACAAGAAACCTGCCAAGAAGCCAATTATGCCAATATGTATCTGTACTAGATGGTATACAAAAATATGTATTTATCAAGTGCATTGGTGATTAATATGTCAGAAACAGTGACATTGCCTAGTCACTGTGTGCTAAGTTACGGTTTGCCTTATGGTCATTCATCACTAGAATTGTACTATATATTCCTATATTAAGCCTTAGATTAGAAAATCTGAAGAAACTGACCTTTTACTGTATAATGGGACATGACAGAAGACATGAGGTCCAGAAGTGTTAACGGGTTGCTAAAGATAAAGTGGGGGATGGCTGAGAAGTGGTAATTTATGAGTTACACACAATCTATTGTGATGTTTTACCAATTGCGATTCAAGAGCTCTTCAAAGCTTCTGGAATTTGTAATCCTTTTGAGTTACTTTTCGCTTCACACTCGGCTGCGAACCGATCCAGTGAGTGCTGGAGGTCACAGACCGATGATGCCATACAGATGCCATACAGACACCTGACATATATCTGTATGTCTGAATACCCAGTGCAAAACCAAACTTTTGAAATTCGTTCCAGTTCACACTTCCAAAAGTGTGATAAATATACCATTGCTAGGATTTGGTGTAGAATTAAGAACTATTATGTGACATGACATCAAACTGTATATTAAGTAGAATAGCATTACAGGCTGAATTATCAGTTAATTCTGATTGTAGGATTTTTTATTAATTTATTGGTAAATTCCTTGGTAAAATAAGTATTTGGTCACCTACAAACAAGCAAGACTTCTGGCTCTCACAGACCTGTAACTTCTTCTTAAAGAGGCTCCTCTGTCCTCCACTCATTACCTGTATTAACTGTCACACTCCAAACGCCACTATGGCCAAGACCAAAGAGCTGTCAAAGGACGCCAGAAACAACATTGTAGACCTGCACCAGGCTGGGAAGACTGAATCTGCAATAGGTAAGCAGCCTGGTGTGAAGAAATCAACTGTGGGAGAAATTCTAAGAAAATGGAAGACATACAAGACCACTGTTAATCTCCCTCGATCCGAGGCTCCACGCAAGATCTCACCCTGTGGGGTCAAAATGATCACAAGTACGGAAAGGACCCAGTGAATGACCTGCAGAGAGCTGGGACCAAATTAACAAATCCTGCAGTGCCAGACGTGTCCCCCTGCTTAAGCCAGTACATGTCCAGGCCCATCTAAGGTTTGCTAGAGAGCATTTGGATGATCCAGAAGAGGATTGGGAGAATGTCATATGGTCAGATGAAACCAAAATAGAACTTTTTGGTATAAACTCAACTCGTCGTGTTTGGAGGAGAAAGAATGCTGAGTTGCATCCAAAGAACACCATACCTACTGTGAAGCATGGGGGTGGCAACATCATGCTTTGGGGCTGTTTTTCTGCAAAGGGACCAGGACGACTGATCCGTGTAAAGGAAAGAATGAATGGGGTCATGTATCGTGAGATTTTGAAAACCTCCTTCCATCAGCAAGGACATTGAAGATGAAACGTGGCTGGGTCTTTCAGCATGACAATGATCCCAAACACACCGCCCTGGCAACGAAGGAGTGGCTTTGTAAGAAGCATTTCAAGGTCCTGGAGTGGCCTAGCCAGTTACCAGATCTCAACCCCATAGAAAATCTTTGAAGGGAGTTGAAAGTCTGTGTTGCCCAGCGACAGCCCCAAAACATGACTGCTTTAAGGGAGATCTGCATGGAGGAATGGGCCAAAATACCAGCAACAGTGTGTGAAAACCTTGTGAAGACTTACAGAAAGCATTTGACCTCTGTTATTGCCAACAACGGGTATATAACAAAGTATTGAGATGAACTGTTGTTATTGACCAAATACTTATTTTCCACCATAATTTACCAATAAATTCATGAAAAATCCTACAATGTGATTTTTTTCTTCTCATTTTGTCTCTCATAGTTGAAGTTTACCTATGATGAAAATGACAGGCCTCTTATCTTTTAAGTGGGAGAACTTGCACAATTGGTGGCTGACTAAATACTTTTTTGCCCCACTGTGTGTGTATACACACACACACATGTATGTCTGATAATATAGAGTTATGGGATCACGTTGGTGCTCTATGAATGAACACTTAATTTCTCTATAGGGAAGCTTGATTATATTATTGAAAGATAAATTCTAATTAATCAAGAGAGGGGAGGGAGGAAATGCTTCGTGCTTAGTTCTGGCAGGAAAACAAAGAATCAATGCTGTTAATACCACCTTGCCAGGATCAGACCCCCTACTGAAAGGCTGATGGTTTTTTACGGTTCAATGGGATTTTTCCCCATGTGTTATTCAGTGGCAGCGCCAGCATTTTAGTATGCTAGTGCTATGGGGTAGCTTGATGTTTCAGTGAATATGCTCTTAAATCGAGTTGAGTTTCCCTTGACACACAGTACACATGCAGACACACACACCCGCTCTGCAGCGGTCTAATAACGAATGAATGATATAGAGCGAATGAGAGATTAATTAATGCTTTTTATACACTAAATATGGCAAAACAACAGCACCATAAAGCATATTAGCCCATCGTCCAGACATATTTCAATTTCAAATACCAGTCAGGGTTTATTTAGTAATCACTACAGCTCAGTAGTGAATTCATTAAATGCATCTTTGTATGGCTTCATGATGGAAAGAACTCATGAGTGCTGGTGGTAGTATGTCCCTGTTCATCTTTTCTTTGCAGTAGTTGGCGAGCCTGGTAGAGCTCTGCAGACAGGTATGCCTCACTGATTCCATAGTGACGAACCATTGGCAGTATGCACTTTGTCCAGAGGGCTGGCACCAAGGTGACATAAAGCACAGGTCTATTTGAGGCCATGAGATTTCCATTTAGTTTCATCACATGACATTATGCGGCAGTGAGTGCCATTTCCGCGCACACAATTATTGTAAATCAGAAGCTAAATTTGCCACACTGAAAGCTTTTCAAAATAATGAAAAAATATATAGAAATTATAATATACCATTAAAACTGTAAATATTGTGTAAAGCAGGCATACATTTGTGTTATGAGTTTGTGACACCACAGAAAAAGGTCATATTAACCACCCAGCCAAATTTGGATTTATATAAAAGTCGACAAGTATATAAAATTATGTTTCGAAAGTGTGAAAATATAACCAGCATTATCTGTTCTCAAGCGCTGGGGGTGTGCCAGCAGAAGACGCTGTAACCACACCCATCTACATTACACTCCATCTCGCGGTGTGGTGCCAGAAAGGTATCCTCAGCAGAACATTAATTGGAAAATGTAGACGTGCATTTTATGAGTTGTGTTTTCGCTTTAAATAGATGCATACTGGTAAAAATGATTAGATTGGTTATAAGCCTGTGTGCTCTCGTGGGCAGAAATCAGTTTGACCACTTTTTAGCAGATCACTTTTTGGCATTACACCTACAGATGCCGTGAGCTGCTGTTCTTGTCAATTATATCTAGCCTACAGCTTGTTAGAGTGGATTATTTTATTTGGATATGCGGTATATAATTTCTTTTGGAAAGAAGATTGGACTACATAAACAGTTGGATTATGTGGATGCTGATTTGAACACGAGAATGCTGACTGGATTTGATGTTAGGAGGTAGGCTAGGCTAGGCTACTAAACCAGTAGCTTTCAAATAATGCACATTGACTCTGAACCACATTGTGCGCTTATTTCTGCAATGAAAGCACATCTATGAGACTGTATGCTGTTAAAGCACAGTAAGTGATTTACCTATGGAATTGTAGGCTGTTGAAGGACAGTCAATTAAGTATCCTAATTGCTGAATTGCTAATTAATTGATTTGAACGCTCTCTACGCTTTTATATCCTCGTGGTGTTATGGGGAGGGGTAAGCAAATTGGCGGATCATCTACGTATCTAGTCTGTCATTTCTAGCCCTCCCAAAAAATCCTGAACAGAGAAATTATGAAATACAGTTTAACGTTCTAACTCTACAATACAATACTTCATAGTTAACAGTGTTCTCACATGTTTAAAGGAATGGATTTCTAAGATAATGTAAAGTATTTCCAAGTAAATCTCTGTATTTGCTATACACAATCTTTAAATTATCTAGTGATTATATAGAGCAAATATCCCATAATACCCTAGGTAGACACGTGATTTGCTGTGACCTTTTTAATAGGTATATGGCTGTGATGTTGCGTCATTACGTTCTGTTGTCCGTCCGAGCGTGCAGGAACAGAAGATGCTTTCTTTGGTGTTAGAATGAGCTATCGAGGTAAATATATATTGTGTAACCATAAATAAGATACTTCTTGTTGTTCGTTTAACCATAGTTTTATGGGTTTTGGTGGCCAGCCTTAGCTACTACTACTAGGCTACTGTAGGGTTAGCATATTTATAAGAGTAGACTATGTTTTAAAAGTAATAAGTTTTCACGTATTTCCATATACAGTAACAGCCAGACAACGTTGACTCCTGGGCCTCCACATATGAAGAATTTGCTCCAAGGAAGTTTTACAGCTACAATAAATCCCATTATCACAAGTTTTATTTGATTGTCTCATTCATGTTTTGTTACATGTGTTTGTGTGTGTGATGTGATCTTAATTTTCTAAATAAAATGCTTAAATGAACTGTGTAGCATAATTGTTTTCTAACAATAGCCTACTATTTAATCACAAGTATAGCTGTTTGTTCGAATTACAATGACAGAACCGATGTGCAATTCAGAAGCAGTAGGACCTACACATACTGGTTAAACACGATTGTTAATTTCAGTGTTGCATAATAATAGGTATGGTACCGATACTATACTGAGATCGTAAATCGGTCTGATACTGACTTAAATAGCTGGATCGGTATCAATTGGACAGTTGTAACCAATGTTTACCATGTGGGTAATCCAATAAAATGTATTTACATGCGTAGGTATACTGTCAAGCATCAGCCATGTCTAACCTAACCAGGCCACACTATCAGCAGCAGGTTTCTAAAATGCATATAAGTCCTAAAATAGTGATCGGCTATTATTTACTTTGCAACTTAACTTTATGTAACACTGGAATCGGATCGATACTTGGCATCGGCCGGTATCTGTATCTTATCCTATCGGTATCATAATAATGATCTGGGAAAATTAGACAGTTCTATATGTCATTAAATCACTTATAGACTACTGGTAGCCTATAAATACGTGCACAGCTTCAATTTCCACAATTACTGACTATTGGAAATATCTAACCATCCCGAGAATAAACAATAAGGTATTATCTAAATGAAAATAGAGTCTGAATCTAAACTGGAGATTCTCATGTGAATCTATTGTAAAGCCCATTAGATGGCAGTTATTATTTACTTAGTTGCCAGATACAAATTTTCTGAGGTAACAAGAACGTTCTCCGGTAAATCGAATGCTATGCTTTGATAGGAATGCTGCAATCTGTTTAGACAGAGAGGAAACTATATACGGGTTAGACGCAAATTGTAACCCGATTAGTTGAGATCCTCATTTTATAAACAAAATACAGTGTGATTGGTTTTAAACAACAGTCAACATGAGTGGCTGATACAAATATCCCAGAATGAAATTATGTGGCAGTAGTGTTACCGCGAGATCAGGATTTTGAAGAAAATCTTGCCTCAAGTCCCCTCGTGACTTTCAACGGGAGAGCTGTGTCTATTTATAGGTCAGTGGCTGGCACACCTCTAAGTAGCCTACATAATTTGTCGGTGTTGAAAAGCACATTCATCTCCATTACCAACTTGTCTATAACAGGATAGAAAGAGTGTGTTTTCAGGTCATCCATGCTATCTAAGCGTTTTCTCTCTAACTGAGCATCCACAACAAAATCCTCCAGATGTTGAGCTGTTTTTGCGCACAGATCTTCCGCCTGCTTTCGGATGTCTTTCCATGTTTCATCTGTGCGCTTTTCTGAGATGGCAGGGATTATAGATTGGGCCACATCATCTGACGTTACCAGATCATATGTGGGGGACTCACATGGGACTCACATGAACTTGGTCGTTCTGAACACATCTTCAAAAAGAGTGAGATATGAAACAAACTTCTCCTCAATGATGGCACTGATAGCTTCTGACTCTGTCCTGCGGTGCGGGTTTGACTGTTCTATGACATAACATAACCATAACCGGGGCCACTGTAGCTGACATCTCTGCCAGGATACCAGAGATACTGGAGGCTAACCCACTGGTGGATACAGTGGTAGCCCATGTAGGCACTAATGATATACGGAAGCAGCAGTCTGAGATTTTGAAACAGGATTTTATCCAGCTCTTTGAGATATTACAG
>JAODTR010006104.1:0-10977 GCA_025399935.1 Amblyopsis rosae
GTACTTAGCTAGGCTACATAAACAGTTAGAGCCTCATTTAAGTATATGTGAATATTTTATAATATATATATATTTTTAAATATATATATATTTTTTTTTTTTTTAAATTTTGCCCCGTGGTATCGAAATGAGTATCGAGAACCGTGGAATTTCACTGGTATTGGTATCGACTACTAAATTTCAGGTATCGTGACATCCCTACTTCTACACAGCATCTGGCTCCGCAAATAGGAACATAATACAAAGTGACGAACATCGCTCACAACAACAATGCCGCTTGGCTTCGCAATGCGCTTCAATGCTTCTGAGGGAGTTTGTTTTGATTTGAACCTGAAGTTAAAAAGTTTTCTATAGACTAGAATGATTCACCCTGCATTTATGTGCTGCATATTATGGGCCTCATGTACGTACGTTAGCGAGCGCAACGTAAAAGTGAGCGCAGCCAGACTGCAGATACGCCATCGTATTTTACGTTGGATGCACTAAACCTGCGACTGATCACGTAATCTGCGCTTGGCACCGCCCTCTAAACTTGTTAACACGACGAGGAGTCTGGTCTATGCTCCAGCCACCCATATCCATAAATTGCGGCACTCGAAACCAATGGAACAACAGACTCAGAAAAAGAAAACAAGTTTAACAGTCATGAAGTAGTCCTATTTATAAATAGCCTACTTGTCTATGTGTACCATCAAACCTAAAGATAACGGGCTTTATTCTACCCAAAATAATGATATTTGGGTGACTAGCCTATAAATTTTAGAAGTGGAATAAACATTTACTTTAACAACACACAAGCAATCAAATCCAGCACGTCTTTCCATGGCCTGTGCCTTCGTCTTGCTGAGATTAATCTTGCCGTTAGCTTCCCCTGTTCAAAGAAACTCGCTCACTGAGATAACGCCTACTTTTCCAGGAGAATTTTCACAGCAAAACTGACTTGCTCGTTGCATTGCAGATTTTATACATTCAACAGAAAAGGTAATCACTCTCTCCTTGCGCGTTTCCTCCCATATTTTTGCACGACACTCCCAATCTCCCCTCAACCCTCCCATGAATGCATATGCATGAATAGGAAAGCACAACTTGCGATCTTGTGTTTTTTCAGCATGCAGAATTGCGTTTTAGCCAGGTGCCACGTTTATAGGTGCAAACTAAAGTCTGACGAAATTACGCCTAAATCGGGCGCTAACACGTTAGCACATTAGGCCCTCTGTATGTTGCTTATTATGATAACTTCAACTTAAGTGTCTGAGTACAAAGCTCTATAAAGCATTATCGTCACTGTTTTGCTAGCCTGGGCTGGACAGTGCCAGCCTGCGCCCATGTTGCCAGCGAAAGTACCTGGAGGCTGGCGTCTCTGGTGGTACACGTGCAGAGCAGCGCCTCGGTCCACGCGCGTCACCACCTGGAAGTCAGAGCTGTTGAAGCGGTTCACCCGTATCACGCTGGTCTTGGGGTTGAGGTTGCCCTCGTCAGAGTTGGTGGCATACAGGTAGTTCTCAAACACGGTCAGCCCGTACAGATGCTCAATCTGAGGAACACACACACACACACACAATACACGGGGTGTGATGATTCAACACTACAGAGAAAACAAGCAAGACAGAATGCAAAACAGCTTATGTATGAATAATTACTTGGATGGAAACCCCTTGTTTACTCAAATTGTTATCTTACACGCTTGCTGTCGACAGCCACAAAACTTTTTTTTTTTTTTTTTTTAAATGAACCTACCCTCACAAGCACACACCAAGTAAGATATTTTACGGTTTTCAAAGAGTTTACAAATGGGAAGAAATCACCTGCAGAGTAAGAGGAAAAAAGTGGTGCATTTGCACAAACTTGGAAAAGGGAGCATGGTGGCTATACTTTCCATCTGCTGTTTAACAGGCCTTGGTTTCATAAGGGTCTGTTGTGCGTGGCGCTCTCCTCTGCTGTCAGATAGATGTATGGTTTGGATTCATATAAAACCCGCCCCCCGCGCCACTGCAGTCCCGCTTTCATTAAGATCATTAGTCTAAGAAAGCCAAGCTTGGCTAGGACCAGAGTAATATGCTTATAGAGGCGCTTGCCAGGAATATCACACACTCCTTAAGTAATATCAGTCAAGGGAGAAAAATAAAAAAAAGACTCACTCTTTTGAGAGATGGAAGTTTCCATAGATGATGATATAGAGTGGAGAAGAAATCTAAATGTTAAAATGTATCGTTTATGAAACCCCATTCAAAATATCGTGCTGAATCTAACTGCAACAACACTGTACTGAATGTTGTTTTAATGAACATGGCAGGCAACATTACTATAGTCTGATTCTAAGCTTTGGTGATGTCACTGACAGGACAAACCTGTCAACTTCCCAGTAAATGTTCAGAGCGATTACTGCAGTCTGGGACAACGGCACCACGATACCAATAAATAAGTCGTGTTTCCCTCCAATGACTGATGGATATATGTGTGCTCATGGAAAGTAGAGTTGTACCAATATCATGGTACCTCTATGGTAAAGATAGGAGCTAGTGAAATAAGAGTTTGCAGGTGCTTTGGGTTGGTTCACTCTAGGAAATCACACAAGTTTGTCACAATTTCTAAGTTCTGAAAAATTTGTTTATATCCATTATTTCACCATGCAGGTTAGTTAAGCACACGGAAACCATATTTTTGTTCTCCCCCCCTCTTCCGAGACTGCTCACCAGCAGGCCCTGGATAATGGTGTGTCGGTTCTTGCCCTCGTAGTCCACCACCTCTATGTAGTCCAGGTAGGCGTCGGCCCAGTACACCAGGCGGCTGACCAGGTCCAGGGTGATGCCGTGAGGGAACACTATCTTGCTGTCCACCAGTTTGGTGCGGTTCTGGCCGTCCATGTCACAGCGCTCCACCCTGGGCGTCGAGCCATAGTCCGTGAAGAACACTTTCCTGTAACGGGAACCGGGAGGGGAGGGGGGAGGGATTGAGGGGGTGAGGGGGGGAGGGTTGTGGCAGGATGGGGGATGGATAAGACAGGGAAGTT
This sequence comes from Amblyopsis rosae, assembly GCA_025399935.1. Lineage (NCBI taxonomy): Eukaryota > Metazoa > Chordata > Actinopteri > Percopsiformes > Amblyopsidae > Amblyopsis > Amblyopsis rosae. The sequence goes on from JAODTR010006104.1 coordinate 3,011, forward strand.
GAGCTATGAGCGATGGGCGCGTGGCCGTTAGTCATTGTCCGTATATATTAATACAGATCTATAAAAGGAGGGTGTGTGCACTTCTTCATTTCGGTTGTCTAGCTCTTACTGAGGTGAACTTTATGAAGTCTTCACATGACACAACCACTTGAGTGATTAGGAAACGACTTCCATTCACATAACTGTAGAAATGAGACCTGGGAAAAGGGAACAACTCAGTCATTTGCACTCTCAGCAGGCAGTGCTCACGTGCCACGCACACGCACGCACACACACACACAATGACCTCTGTAACCAATAGTGGTCATTCTGTCTGGTGGAAGCGCTGAGTGTGTTAGTGGTCTATGTGGTCAGCACATCGCTGGGTAGTGAGAGAGCCTGGGTCACTGGTGGCGGTGCAGAGGTACTGACCCCATGGCTGGGTCCAGGGCGATGCCTTTAGGGCTGAAAAGCTCTTGGTCCAGCAGGGTCACACACGTCTGGCCGTTCTTGCTACACACGAACACGCGGTCGTCCACGTCGTCCACGAAGTAGAAGTTCCCGGTCAGCCAGTCGATGGCCATCTGCTCCACATCTGAGCGACGGAGGGGGCGTCAGGGGCATTGCAGAGACCAGAGGGGAGCACATAGGGAGAACAAGAGCCGTTTAGAACACTAATCCAGCAATGCATTCTGGTTACACATAAGCTCCACAAACATGCACACATAAGCTCATTTACAAATTAAAAAAATAAAACAACCCAACAGATTATGGTCTTTACAGTTTCTTTTAAGTATGCGTTGCCAAGTATGAATGAATATATAATGATCTAATTCATTACTTTTTCTTTATTACTTTTCTCACCACACATACCCACAACATACAATAAGACTCAAAAGAGATAATGGTTTAAGGATTACCGCTGTAATGTTAATAGACGTTCTAGTGCAGCATTAGTTGAACCACACTAATCTTTAATTAAACGAAGGTGGAAGAGTTGCTAATTTCCAATAGTTGGAACCCATCAATGGAACTGACCCAAAACACCATGCATTATTCAGTATTGCTTATTTCAGTAAAATGTAAAAAAAATTAAAATATTTCAGAAACATCTTCGTGTTCAATCAAGCGAACGCAAAGTTGCAACACACAACAGCAGTCAGGCTGAAGAAATGGTGTAATCCTCCTCCACACCAAGTAAAAAGGCTTCTACTTGAAATTTTCACTTCATGACAGACAAAAGACATTCTTGCCATGTCATGTCATGTCCTAACAGTGATCTGTTAGTGGGGCACACTAGAGGTACAGTAGACAGGCAGGCAACATGTGATAAAGACATTTATTTTATTTGCAATGAAAGTTTTTTTGATTGCAATGTTGATGGATTTGCTTTCACATCAATCTTTTTTATTGCGGTTTGTCAAGTTTTGCTCTCAACCCCAGTATGTTTGTTTGCATAATAAAGACACAAAAGTAACTCCATAGTATGTAGTCCATCTTCCCAGATAGCAATTAGACATGTCAACATTTTGAATGATGATACTTTTTTTATTCTATTGATTTGTAAGGATCATTTACATGTGCAGTGACCTGACACACCACGATTAAACCATTCACTCAGTGACATAACAAACTAGACAGACATAACGGAGAGCTCATCTTAAAGAGTACAGTCATTGTAAGGAGAGCCAACACTGTTCCATCTTGTCTCTCACACTGTTTAAAGGCCAACCACCCCCTGTTGTGTGCCCTTTACTTTCCAGTTCATCTGCAAGATCACCAGCACCAACCAAACCTCCATTGGTGGCCCAGACACTGTAGGGCTCTCTCTACTCGCAAAGAATGCCTCAACAATGGCAACCACGCTGCTCACAGGCACAGACAAACTAGTTCCACAACTGAGCATGCAGACATCTGGGCCCAATGTTCCTGAATGATTCCCCGCCCCCTACCCCTAACACACACACACACACACACACACACATCCAGTGATCTTCAAAGGGCCCACCCCACATGGAAGTGATGCTCTGCTGGTGTAATATAAGCAGGGCTGAGGCGTGAGGGCCAAGCATGGGGGGAGGTGGGGAGCTGCTCGGAGGGAGTGGGTAGGAAGGAGGCAGCGGAGGTGGAGGCCGCGGAGAGGGAGAAACAAATGGGTCGAAATAGATGGCGAAACAAGAGATGTGAAAACACAGGCTGTGGATGGAAAGAACGCCTCCACAAAACAACACGGCCGTGTAACGAAGCCCAGCCGATCATGCAGACGGCACCGTTTAAGAACAACATTGGCTCCGTCCTGTGTGTGTATATAAGTGTGTGTCTATATATATATATATATATATATATTACCTGCGTGTGTGTATACAGTATATACTGCATGTGTGTGTATACAGTATATACTGCATGTGTGTATATACAGTATATACAGTATGTGTGTGTGCATATAGTATATACTGCATGTGTGCATACAGTATATACTGTGTGTGTGTGTATACAGTATATACTGCATGTGTGTGTATACAGTATATACTGCGTGTGCGTGCGTATACAGTATATACTGCATGTGTGTGTGTGCACGTGTGGTGGTGGAGGGGAGCTATATTTCCCAACGCTAAGTGAGACTGCCTCCTGGCAGGATCTCGCCCCCTGACAACCACGCATGGGGGCAGCCGTAAGAAACACCACCCGCTGAACCGGTGCCAGTCCAAGCAGCCTCTCAGCCATTAGCAGGGCGAGCGTCTGACAGGCACAAGGCCAGGCTGGTCCATGGAGTCTCATGTGCCTGTAAGGAGGTCCAGCTGGAGACTGTGGCTGCAGAAGGCACTGACCGAGGAGACAGCAGAGCAGACATCCAGTTGTGCCACCCACCCACCGTCTGGCAGGTTGTGCAACCCCTTGACCAGGAGAGCCCCCTCAGCATCCAGAGTGTCTGTCTCTGTGTCTGTGTGTCTCTCTGTGTGTCTGTTTCTCTCTCTGTGTGTCTGTGTGTATCTGTCTCTGTGTCTCCGTCTCTGTGTGTCTCTGTATCTGTCTGTCTGTGTGTCCGTCTCTCTGTGTGTCTCTGTCTGTATTTGTCTCTGTGTCTGTCTCTGTGTGTCTCTCTATGTCTCTGTGTCTCTCTCTGTCTCTCTCTGTGTGTGTGTCTCTCTCTCTGCGGCTATGGGTCTCTCTCTGTGTGTCTATCTGTCGGTCTCTCTCCATGTCTGTGTGTGTCTCTGTCTCTGTGTGTCTCTCTGTGTCTCTCTCTCTCCTGGTAAATCTACATGTACCCCACACACACACGCACACCCGCTCTATTTAGGTAGACAGAAAGAAAGCATTTAGCCTTTCAAGCGGATGTCATTCTTGGCCATGAGATTGTAAGAGGCCCTATCAAATCTACATCAAACATCCCAGTCATGTTTTATGTTAAAGCACACAAGGAACCCCACCATGCCCCTGCCGTGATCTTGCCCGGTAATCTGAGCAACGGCATCTTTGACCTCTCAAGAGCATATTGTGGAATGCTCTTAAATAGGGCCTTAACATATGACCCCTATTAAATACAACAGCTCCCTACGGACTCTCAACTGGGTAATCTGTCATGGGCGGAATATAGATTTGAAAGGCGATTGGCTGAGTGGATAACCCCAAATAAGGACACAGTGACACAACCACCCCCCCAGTAAAGATTCAAAACAAAACAGAAGGATGGCTAGAGAACAAAGGGATGGGATTCAAGGAACGGCAACAGGAGTAAAGGACAGACAGACAGCAAGCATTCTGGGGAGGGTGGAGGGTAGAGGACAGGAGGCCTTGCCGGGCTTTCATCTCCCCAGCCTGGACTCACGCACAGACGCAGGCGGCTCCAGACACATCTGGAACCCTCGTCTTCCCAGCTCTTCTTCAGCCATTATAAATCACCCCGTTTCTGTGAAGACGCCCCTATCGTCCCTGTGTAAGGCCAGGCGTGCATGCCGCGGATCTCTGTGCACCTGAGCCCTGCCTGTTAAATGCGTGCGACTAGAAATGCACAGGGCTGGCCCAGAGCCATGGAAAGAAGAGAGTTGCGCCAACGTAAGTTTGAATTTTTCAACGGTGACATGGTTCACGGAGAGGCAAAACAGATCTAGAAGTGCTTGGTGGGCAATTTGAATGGATATATACACATATATAACAGAATGTTTTGGTAATTAGTCAATAAATGCACCGATTTACATTACATTTACGGCTAACTTTCGCCCGGGAACTGTTTTGAGGCTCCACGAGCCGCCATTGCTGTGAAATACGGTCCATTGAAGTGAACGGAGATGACGCGACTCTTTACATTGGGCAGTAAACGGTGTTCACCACTTTATGTTCTCATTTAGTGGGCCAGGGCTGTGTAGAAGTACCAGATAATTTTGTTTAACACAAATAAACAAAACAATAAAGATGAGTCTGTGGCTGGCACAATGTTATCCAGTAAACACAATGGCTCTATAAGAAATAAAGTAATAGAAAGAGTAAACATTTACATGTGTGTGTGTGCACGTGCGTGTCTCTCATGAGCACGCTCAAGTGAACTGACCTGAGAGGGCAGATGAATTATGGGATTGTGCAGGCTGACCTAACCCAGCAAAGGTATGTAAACATCATCAACATGCCTACTAAACACACAATGTCTGCATCTTCTGTCTGGTACAGCAATAGAAACATTTTCTCAATAAATAAATCACAATTTCCTCTTTAATTTGCATTAATATATCTCATTCCTGCCCCCCCTGTTCTCTCCCAGCATATGAAGGGCTAAAGGATAAAAACGACTGTAGGAGACTGACTGACCTTCATTACATCTCTGCACTAACTGCCCTAGTCATAAAAGGCCTTGGTAGTGTTAGTTTGGGATTATGTAGTCACTTCACAATACAGGGGTGCACACAATATGCTGACTCCTACATCGTTATCGCAATATCTCGTTGCGAAATATAATATCGGAAATGTTGCAGGAAGTATGCAATATTCCATTTATTTCCTATATCCGTTGGCTTTGTGGCTTAATTGTGTTTGATTTAGACAGAAAACAAGATGTGTGGCTGAGCACGACAACACAATGTGGATCGAAGAGGAAACATTAATATACAAAATAAATGCCATCTCATTAGCATGTTATAACAAACTTGTTGTTTTGGTGTTATGAATCTATTTGGATGCATTTTCCCATAACGTGTTTTTACTCATGTTTAGAAATTTCTAGATTAATATACATATTGCCGTTGTAAAGGTGTTTATTGTCGCAAAACACACATGTAGCAACAATCATCCTCTGCATTTAACCCATCCCTCAAGGGAGCAGTGGGCAGCCGCTGTGCAGCGCCCGGGGAACAATTCCTGATGGCACTGATAGGAGAATGAATCAGGCATGTTATATTTTTATAGTGGGGGAAACCCACACAGACACAGGGAGAACATGCAAACTCCACAAAGAAAGGCCGGGACGACCGGGGATCAAACCCGGGAGCTTCTTTCTGCGAGGCCACAGTGATAGCCACTGAGCCACCATGTTGCCAAGTGAACCATATGACCGCATGATCAATATTGCAATATCACACATTGTGCAACCCTACTTCGCATGTGATTCCTTCAATGTGGGACAAGTTAACACACTTGTTTTCTTCATGTCTGTGAACATGCACACAGCATTTTGTCAAAATTCTTCATAAACCTTCATAAGCACAAGGGCTCCGTCAGCCAAACTAACAATGATATAACCGCATCATACAGCTAATCAGTGATATATCATGTCTGCATTATGTCAGTATGTCTCTTAAAGTTAGGGGTTGTTGCTGGCGTGTGTGTGTTTGAGACAGACCGAGTTAAGGGCCTGTAAATTACTGCGGTGCCTGTGGCTATGAGAGGACATTAACTCCACAGACCAACCGTTTCACTTGTCATAATTTATTAGTGTGACAGATAGTGTACCCCCTGACAGACGTGCACACACACACACACACACACACACACACTCTTACGGAGCCATTCCTTCTACCCTGTGACACCACTGGAACCTACAGTATGGCAAATGTTGTCTCCATGTAAAATGAATAATGCCAGCTGGAAACAAAGGTTACAATACATTGCCTGTAATACGTACACACACAAACACACACACACACACATGTTCTATGGACACATCTCATTATTTGAGCTCTCTGCTGCAACACTGAAAGTTTGATTCCTAAGGCAACATAACGGCATGGCGTGTGACATGCAATCACAATGATATATCTTTGCCTTTGAGCAAGGAATGGTTCATGGATGTTCACGGAGTTTCTATTCAAATGAATGGATGTTACAAACTAATAATCCTATAAAAGCTACATTATTCTCCCATCTATAGGTGTGTGTGTGTGTGTTTGTGTGTGTGTGGGGGGGGAGGGTCAGGATTTTGAGATCATCTTTTAAATCACCAAGTTTGTAATCTTAATTGTTTACAATGTCATATTTAGGAAGCATTGAAGCACATCTTTTAAGAGCATCAACTGCTCCTGTATAGGATGTTAAACAGCATATTAAATACATGGACAATATATGCGTCTTTGAGTACTTTCAAGCATATTTGAGTACTTATTAAGCTCTATATAAATTACATTTAGTATTATTATTATTATTATTATTATTATTATTATTATTAATAATAATATATTATCACACGCAGTATAATGTCCTATATTCCTCTACACTACTCACGGTGCAGGCTGAGGGAGATGTTGATGGTGCGGACGTCGGTGACGTTCTTCAGGTCAGGGACGCTTGCACACTTGAGCTGCGTGGCAGCGGGCGTGTCACCCACGTCGATCCAGCAGATGGTCTCCTGGGCGTAGATGAAGTCCATGGCCATGGTCTGCTTGGTGGTGATGGAGGGCAGCCGGGTCGAGGAGCCACTCAGGGAGGTGCAGCGGATGTCGTTGAGGTTGGCGATTAGCAGCACGGGCAGCCGGTCCACGGGGTCTACGGGGGGAGGGAGGCGCAGAGGAGGGGGGTTATAGGGGAGGGCAGGGAGGGAGGGGAGGGAGGATGAGTGGGAGAGAAGGAAGGGAGGTTAGAAGTAAGAAAGGGAGGAAGGAATGGATGATGGGAGGAAGGAAGGAAATAGAGTGGGAGAGAAGGAAGGGAGGGAGGAGGGGATGAAAGAAAAAAAGAAAGGAACAGTGGGATGGAGGGAAGTAAGGAGAAATGAAGCATAATAAGGCAGGACATTTTGAAGGAATGATGAAAAACAAAGGAATAATTATTGATCAAACACCAGAGAAAGAAGAAGGGGGCGACCAGAGAGGGACCGCTGAAGGTCACCGAGTATCTGCGTGTCCTAAACGTGTACTAAAGAGGTTCAAAGTGAATTACCCGGGTGTCAGAACATGCTAATGTGATTAATCTAATATAACACAGCAGAGCGCCGTAGCTAAGCGTGAAATAAATCTACTTAGACAATTGCTAGTATGGATGGTGTGCAGAAGAACCCCTGTCTTTCTCTTTTTATGTCGATTTGTTTACCTTTATATATTGCTTGTTCATTCTGGGTCTCAAAGAGCTGCATGAGCCAACATTTCACATAGGAAAATAAACATGTATACACACACACACACACAAACATATATATATATATACACACACACACACACACACACACATATATATATACACACACACACACACAAACATATATACACACACATACACACACACATATATACACACACACACACATATATATACAAACACACACACACATATATATATACATATATACACATATATATACACACACACACACACACACACACACAAATATACACAAATATACATAAAAACACACACACACACACACACACACATATATATACATATACACACACACACACATACATATACACACATATATATACACACACACATATACATATATACATACATAGATATACACACACACATATACATATATACATACATAGACATATATATATATATAT
>JAODTR010006105.1:0-10977 GCA_025399935.1 Amblyopsis rosae
CCCCAGCCCCGCCCACTTTTTCCTGTCTCTCTCTCTCTCTCTCTCTCTCTCTCTCTCTCTCTCTCTCTCTCTCTCTCTCTCGCTCTCTATCTCTCTCTCTCTCTCTCTCTCTCTCCACCCCATCCCCCTTGAGAGGAGAGACATAAAAAACGAGAGAGGAGAGGAGGATGATAGGTGTTCTGATACCGCCATACCCAGGAATGATGTACTGTGTGGAAGGTGCGCTGGACGAGGATGGGGTTTACTTAACACTGCAGCATGCTTTGACTGATGGGGGGAATGTGTTAGATTAGGCTATAGGGCCTGGATGTACCGTATACAAGCAGCACCTGCTAACAGGGCCTGCGGCAGAGGACGAAGAGGGCATTTTTTAATGGTCATTCCCGGTAACCCTGAATCAAGACCTGCTATTTTTATCGCGGTGTGTACATGCTGAGGGCAGCGGTGGAGGAGGATATTGGCAGAGCTCCTGCGCTGTCACCGTGGGTAAAAGGAGCAGCAGTGGTTTTGGTGTTGGATGGTTTCCTTACAGGGCTGCGCTCACATAAAGCCACATAAAGTCTGCTTAAATGCATAGCTCGTTACATTGTTCTACTGTTAAGGCCCCATTTTGAGCCAGGTACCGTTTGTGTAGGGCAAACATCTATAATACCTGAGTGCAATGAGTTGGTATTAGCCAACACACTCTTCCTTCTCTGGCCAATACATATACTACTAATGAGTCAAGGCTCTGTTTCATTTGATCAGTTCAGTCTTCACCACAGCATCTATTTCCCACCATTGTAAATAATGCCTTGCCAAGCACATAACAGTACATTGGTCTCATTCACAAATGGCCGTAAACATCCACCCACAAGTGCAGCACCACAAAGCATTTAACCCATAGTCAACAGCCTTGACTGTGGATTCTTGTGACTTAAAACAAAACAGAGGCCCTTCCATTACCAGTGTTTCGATGGTGCTGCGTGAATGCACTGTATCGCCGGCCGTGCTCATTCATTTCTAATGAGTGGGCTATGACTCCCACAGGGCCTGGTGGAGACTGGAGCCTTATTGTTTAGTGGAGCCGAACGTCCTCTTGGAGCACGTAGCACTTAACGTGTCACGGTATCACCGCTGGAGGACGGTCAGCGGCTGAGGGAATGATCAGTGCCTGCTTGCATGCTTGAATATTACAATAGTAGTCTATGGACTTAAATAGGGGGTGCGTAAAAGCGTTGCAGTTGACAAACAGTGTTGGTTGTGTTTACTTTGACAGAGGTAAAGTTGTATCCCAATGATCCCAATTAACTAAGATAAATTAACTGTATTAGACATGGTCATCAGCCTGAACCCTTTTTTCTTTCTAAATTCCATGCAAGTTAACAGCACTTTTCACCATCACTTGTACTGTAAGTCCAAAGAGGCTATCTCAGTTCAGTTGGATGACCTTTGAATATTGCACAGCTTTGCATTGCCAACACAATACAGACACATAGTGTGATGGTAAAATACCAACCCTAACCTTTTGCATCTCTTACTTAGAGCCATAAACATACATCTTACTTAACAAACATAGAGAAGCATGTTAATCAGCCTAACATGAGTCAACCAGTCAGCAGCCGTGTAGCATACAGTACACACACACACACACATACACACATGCACGCACACGCACGCACACACACACACACACACACACACGCACACACACGCACACACACACACACACACACAGACGCAAAATCACACACATTAGCACATGCATTCCTGGTGCGAGAGCATCAGCACTTACACATACAGTACGTGCACGCACTTCTGGACAGATGTGTGCATATGTGCACACCTACGTTGCCATGGGAGATTACCCAACACATTTACATAGCACATTAGCACACTGACTGAAACATAGCCCCCCAGTGTATACACACACACACACACTCACACATGCACACACACGCACATCACACGCACATCACATGCACACACATACTCACACACACACTTGCACATACACCTGCATAAGCACACCTATGCACGCACGCATGCACACACACACACACACACACACACCCTCACTCACATGCACACACATGCACGTCACATGCACACACATGCACACGCTCACGTGCACACTCACGCACGTCACATACACACGCGCACACTTGAATGAAGCCGTAATGCTGCCCTAAGCCATGTGCTACTAACTCCATGGTATGACCTTCAAGCCCCAATGTCCTCTCTGTCTGAGATGTCCTTTGTCACAGCATTGTTGCCCTGCCATTCACACACAGTAGGGGGTGGGAAGTGTGGGGGGGGGGGGGGGCGTGCATGTCTTATCATAGACAACCTGAATTGCAATGTTATAGCAATAGCAATCACAAAGTATGTATCTACTGTATGTATGGGCACTGACATCTAAAATGATGATGTGTTCAGCAGTACGAATGATTCCAAAACTGACGACGACTGGAAGTGTAGGCAACCCACTCCCCTCCAGGTTAGCTGCAATCCCCTAGCTGCCCTGTACGCTACACCGTATGGAAATCACTTCAACAGCCAGAAGCACACAGGGCAAAAATATAATGGCATTTGAAGGGATACATTTTGCTGTACATTTGTACTTCTGGGGCCTTTCCGGTCCTGCTGAAAATTCTTCACATACAGTAAAACAGCAGTAGATAAGCGGCGCTTGCATGAGCACCTGCATGCTAGTTGGCTGATTGTTAGAGTAATGTCACTGAGTTTTTGCGAGAATACAGTTTAATGTCACTCCATCTCCCACGTCTGAATGTCACTGGCTTTTAATTGGCCTGCCCGTGGACCAGCAGTGTTGTTTGTGGCTCGGAGCTATGGATGGATGGGGAGAGGAGACATGAGGTGACTGAGGTCAGATTGCACTTCTAGTTCCTGGGACAGAGCTGTGGTACAGTCCTCGAGACCCCTATCCAAACAGGGAGAGCTGTTGCACATTTACCATCGGAAATGGTCCGATCCTCCTTCTTAAATGAGCCGTTCCAGTCCTGCATTGCTTCATTACTGCCAGGAAAATTCACATGATTATTTGTGCACCCATTTGGGTACAAAAGTTACAATTTGCTTCCAAAGCCAATGCAAATGCCAAAGCCGTGTTGTCATAGTAACAATGGAATTTCTGCTAGTTGATGCATTTATCTTCGATATATAAATAAAAAGCTAACAATAAGGTCAGATGGATGCAGATAATCTATATACTATCTAAATATCCATACTGAAACAGATTTATTACCTTGGTGTCAGAACGAACAATGTGCTAATGTCATGTAATTCATTCTGGGGCAGAGGTCAATGGTCACAGCTGCTCTTAAGCCCTGATCGGGGTCAACGGGCTCTCGGGAAGGCAATCACACAAACCAAGAGCGCATGAGAGATTTGTGGGGCGGGGCCACCAAACTGGGTTCGCTTTTCCGAACCCAAAAAACGCAAGAGGAGAGTGTCAGCATAAACACACGTAAGAACAGGGCAAATAAGGGATTTGCTTGAGGTTCCCAAACCAGCTAGTAAGCCTGGCTATTATTATATAGAGGAGACACGCCACTTCGAGAATTTTTAATGGAACTCTGGGAGATTTCTGAAACGCCAAACGTGACAGTTGGAGGAACAAGCCCAGTAAGTAAGCGCTCCGTTGAGGTTTTGCGACAGTTACAAATTGTGGTGGACTGTCTTTGAACAAGTGTGGAAGAGGTGGATAATTTACAAATGCATACAGCAGCTGCCAACTGCCTACCTATATTGTTAAAAGTAGATTTTGTACAATTAATTCATGAAAGAGTTCATGTGGAATGTGTAAAAACATTACGTTCTTTCACTAAGATCTTAACAGCAAGGTGAAAAATGAACACCCACACAACCCATTAATCCATATAAGGCACATCCATAAAACTAAGGCACACAAATGTGGCTTGCATATCTACATGTTATTGCAGTTGTTAATGTACTGACCATGTTTATTAAGGATCATTATTTCTTATGAATTAATGAGATAGTTAGTTTACCCCCAATGATCAGATGATAAAATTGAGACGACCTGCTGTAGGTCAGACAAGGAAAATTGCAATGTTTTGTAAGTACATTGTCAGTCTTTATTTCTGTTTCATATGCATACTACTAGGATAATTAAGATATCCGCAGAAAAGAAATAGCTTTGAATGTTAACGCTAGAAAAGCATTTCCATTGTGTTAGCAAAGCTGTATTAGCAAGATGGTTCTACACACAGTGCATTCTGACGATTATGTTGGTCTCTAAGCAGTTTGTTTTTGTTTTAACCGGCATGAAGTCAGTGTTGTGAACCTTGCACATGCATAGTGGAATTATAAACTGGAGACAAACTGCTTATTAAGCCTTATTTTCAGACAAAATCAACTGCCGAGTGGTGAGACTTGCTTATAAGGACTTTGTTATTATTCTCTCTTTTTTACAGTAGAGCTGAACATTGATGTGCGAGAAATCCTGGTGCTCTTTAAACAAATGACAAAAAAACTAATGAATAATAAAACATAGCCTAGACATGGAAGTCATAATTACATTATCTCACAATAAAATAATGCAGCCTATTGACTTACTGGATGTCTGGTGTATGGACACTGTTACATGTTTGTCATTCATGTAAATTGTCAAGATGTGGTTTGCCTGATTATTCAATTCTAACCAGTGAAATTATATTGTAAATGTAGACATATTTAAATATTTTATAGTTCTTTCTGTATGTTATCTCTGATATTTCAGAACTAGTATTAGAGAAACATGTTATTATTTCCTTTGGAATATCTCTAACTGATATCGTAACACCGTTTGCCTACATGATGGGTGCATATGCTGTATGTACTTTACAGGCATAGCAACAGTAACCAAGGGGGGTGGGAATTAGTGTGTTGGGCAAGTGGACTACAGAAATGACTTGGCAATGGTAGCCTCGTTATGGTCACTGTAGTGTAATAAATGATGAGGTCAAACAATTAGATACAATCGTACCTAAGGATGTTATGCTACATTGGACATTTTTCTTTCTTCTCAAAAGTGGAAGGGACCAGTTAGGGTGTTTATGAAGTCGTAGCACCCCCCATCCTCAGCCCCCTGCTATCTTTGCCCCTAACAGAAACATATATGTAAATACACACACACACACACACATATTAGGTAGCATTTTTAGTCACAAAAACCTCAAGATCAAAGCCAAATGAGAAATAATCACAACATCAAAGATTTGATAAAGGCTGTTAGCATAATGTTGTTTGCTTGCAATAACTGGCGTATGACTAATTCAACTGGTGACACCTGTACAAATATAAAGTATTTTAAATTGGACAAGACAGCTATACCTGCTGGCGTTGATGCTTCTCTTGGCATCAAACCATACTGTACAAAACACACAACTTTGACATCAGTGTGCATCACATACAAACCTCCCTTGGACCACAGTGACAGTAATTTCTCTAAGCTTCGATCACGTTGGCGGCACGCTAAAGGCCAATTTATGTTTCTGTGTTAAAGCTACACTGTACGGATCAGATAAATCGACATAAACCGTCCAGCAGAAGGTTCAGTGTAGTTGCTAGTGAAGAGCACTAGGTCTAATAACCAAATAATAAAACCAAAACCAATAATGTACACTTCAGAGGGATATTTTAGGAGTTGTCTATGTTAATCATGCATTTCTCTACAACCACCCAGTGCCTTTAGGAATGTAAATGTACAAAAACCAGTCAGGGTATTTATCCTCTTGTTTTGGTTTAGTGAGAGAAGGTGGATTTTATTCCAGCCACAGCCTTTCTTCATCTTCATCTGAGAGGATGGTGCCTTGTCACCGGGCATTGGGGAATGCCAACTTCATTGCTTGCGCCCACTCCTTGGACTACTGGAAGACTCTTGATGTGTAATAGGTTGCTGCAGCCTTGCCATAGTTTGACAAGCAGCTAATGATCTGTCTGGCTCAGGCACACAGTCAAGTTTCCAAATGTCAACTGTGTTTCACCAGTAACACCTAGGAAACTGCAGCTCCACTGGTTGGGGATTTGAAAATCGAACAGGAATTTAACTCCAACAGAGTATGTGCTGTGTTTCTCCAAGATAAATGTTTCTCCAGTATATCTTTATAGTGTTTAGACTTTCAGGAAATAAATAAAAAGGTATTTTTTTGTATGCAGAGCTCCTGGCCTCAGAAGTCACACTGAGATTGCTATAAACACATGAAGAAGAAATGCAGAGATAAGGAGAAACACAATAATGTTTGTGTGGTTATGAATATGATTGTGCACGTGCATATGTGCATGAGTGCGTGCGTGCGCGTGTGTGTGTTCAGGGGTTTGCTCTGTTGTTTGTGCAGTGCGCCTGGTGCAGACTGAATATGTTCCAGCGAGGGTGAATTTATCATCTCCCCATGACTATACATGGCAATCAGGTAAGTATATGGCTAAGAATAGAATAGAACACTAGCCTAAAGCCACCTGCAGGTTCACATGCAACTTTATGTGGAATTAACACATTGTGAGCACATCTGAGAACATTTGCACAAATACATGCACAGCATTAAGATGTAAATGTACTGTAAATGTACATCTACTTCTAATCTAATCTAATCTAATCTAATCTAATCTAATCTAATCTAATCTAATGTACATAATGTAGTCATGTACATTCAGTATACAGTATGTAGCTCAAACACAAACGCACCCTTCACCTCTCTTCCTGCTCCACTCCAGCAGTGAGGATGATCTTCATCCAGGCCAGAGCTCTTTGTTTGCAACAGAGAGAGAGAGAGAAAGAGAGAGAGACAGAGAGAGAGAGAGAGAAAGAGAGAGGAAAGGGGGGGGGGGGAGAGGGAAAGTGAGAGAAGGAGAGAGAGAGCAGAGCCCCATCGGGCCCAGTGGATGACACACGTCAGCCTGCCGCTGGCTGTCAACCACACACACACACACATCCATATTCTAAACACACACACATACATACACACACACACACACAGGCACTTAAACACAACACATAAACATGCACACATGAGCACTACTGATAAAAGAGGCAATTAAGAAATGGTTCCAAACAAACAAACGCGCACGCACACACACACACACACGCACACACACACACACACACAAGGCAACCGGGCCTTATAGAGGCATGGTAGCGGCCCGATTGCCTTTCATGGGAGAGCTGAGATCCTGTCTCCATAGGCGTGTGTGTGGGAGGGGGGGGCGGGGGGAGATAAGTGATAGAGTGGGGCTGAAATACGGTGACCGGAGGTGGGAGAGGCAACGAGAGACACATGGAAGAGTGGCAGGGAAGTATGAGGGACGGCACCATGCAGAAAGTACGTGGAACATGAGGGAAAGGAACTGGAAGGCAGGAATTTGACAGAAAGAGAGAGAGAGGGAGAGAGAGAGAGAGAGAGAGAGAGAGAGAGAGAGAGAAGTCTGCAGGAGACAGAGGGATGAAGTGTGCTCCCACAGTGTTTACACTTTAGCCATTTGGCAACAGCCTCTTCCCCTTTTAAAGCCCTTTTATGTCCTAAACACCTGAGAGGAAAACCATCGTGTGTGTGCGTGGTGCAGGAGAGGGTATGTGCTCCTTGAGACCCTGTCCCAGGCCAGTCTATTCAGATGCTATGCTCATTAAACCACAGAGGATCATTCTTCTCTCTCCCTCACCCTGCCTTTAATCAGCGTGCTATCCAGCGAATAAACATCTGTATTAGGAAGTCCAGCAGATCCTGCACGTTCTGTGGGACCACGCACACACACACACACACACTTCCTCGCTGACTGACCCCAGCGTCCAGCTCCCTATTAGCCCAGCCTCTCATGCGGATCTGAACGTGTCACATCACATCAAAGGGGGCAGGCACCACTAATAGAAATATTCATATTGGAAAGATCTCCCACCCTCTCTCTTTCCCAGCAAGCATATTAGAAAGCTAATCCACCAAATAATTAAGGGGGATTAATTGCTCCTGTGATTCGGTACATTTGAATACTTGAATACTTTTCAAGTGAATTCTGGAACCCATAGTTGTGTTTCTCTGCTTTCTATTGGTATAACTCACCACATTACAGCCTTGATATTCTATGGCACTTTAGAGACAGGCAGTGAGTTGTCAGTAGCATGTGTGAGATGCTTCTATTCTTCTCAGCAGGGGGTCTTTCTTTGGACATGCTGTCCATTTGGCACACTGTGGAGGAGAGGTTCACAGGCATAATTACCAAAATATAAGAATACTAAAAGATTGAGCAAGGTCATTATGGGAGCAAAAGTGGAACAGTCACTAACTAAATTAACCGTCCTGGAACATTTTTCTACTTCCTTCCAATGGACTCAGGGTGAATAATAGGATCTGCACCATTTAATTTGATTTAATCCCAACTGAGTTCGGCAATTCTAATGAAAAAGTGGAAATGTAAAATGGCGTGTGTAACGTCTACTGTGTTCATTAACCTTGATACTACTGCCCTGCTGAACACCTGAAATGAAATGAGTGGTATGATATGAGTGGTATACATGCAAATAGCCAGACAGCCACCTGGCAGTTAAAATAGTTTCCTGGCTCTGAGTCACTCCTCGTTATAACAATAGTGATTACATGCTACAACTGGAAACACTGAGAATGCTAACACATGCTATTAGCATTACATTTAGTGTGCTTGTATAATTAAATAGAACCTCTATTTCTCAGTTCTATTATAGAAGAGAGAAAAATTGACAACATCGATACATACATGAACAATCTTTAAAATGCACTTCCATTTTGGGCTAATTTCATTTTAATATCTGAAATCCAATTTGTTGGAATAA
This sequence comes from Amblyopsis rosae, assembly GCA_025399935.1. Lineage (NCBI taxonomy): Eukaryota > Metazoa > Chordata > Actinopteri > Percopsiformes > Amblyopsidae > Amblyopsis > Amblyopsis rosae. The sequence continues at coordinate 8,801 of JAODTR010006105.1, forward strand.
AAGAGGGAGACAAGGAGAAAGAGTAATCAATGGAAAACGGCTGAGCTTCACATTTTTATCTATGTGTTATGGTTATGATATGGAAGTGAGGGAGATACAGAGACAGAAAGAGTATAAGAGAGAGCGAGTGAGAGAGAGAGAGAGAGAGAGAAAGAGAAGAGCATGAAGGAATTACTTCTTAGAGCGAGCACAACATTCTTTGTGGTACACAGCGTAAACCTTCATCTGGTCTGGGGCTGTTTTTTAACCTTTGTGCAGGCTCTGAAATGCCAGAAAACCAAACATCTTCTATTTGTTTCAAGAAAAAAAGGCTGTTACATCAACACAATCCATCAGTGTTGGCAAAGTATCGTACAATGTCACAAACCTTTAGAGGCCAGTTCCTCCTCAGCTAAAGCACAGGCATTTTTGAACCCGCATCAATTTGTTCTTTTTTATTTTTTAATTAAGAATGAAGTGCTGCTTAAGGGCTGATGCATAGGGGACAAAGCACTTAGCATGTCTGGCCGCATCTACGATTTTATATTCTGGTGCCTAAAATTATTCAATTTATTCTTCCCTCCTGGGCATACTCTCTCTTGTGTAAAATAGGAACAATGTTGATTATAGCTATAGTTGCCACGTTATGTAGACATGGCCAAATATGAATGAAAAAACTGTAAAAGATGAATTAACATAAAAGACAGTTACACACATGCATGAATAAAAGAGATACTACAGCTCAAAGGTAGGGAATATGACAAAGTGACCTATAAAGTACACTACACTCCCATTGCCAGATGCTATCTAAATGACTCTGGCATCCACACATAAAGCTCATATTTATCACCATATTTAATTCACTTGAATGCTGAGCATAGAACTCCTCCCTCCGCTCTCTCATTGTCCACCAATGGGGCATCTTCCACCTATGGTGATGTCACAGGGGATTAAGCCATGGAGGCTGAAGTATGATTCATACAGAGATGTAGTGGTACACACAGTGGTACTCCTGTTTATGAACAGCGGAGGTCTCTCAAAGAATTGTCTGACCCTTAAAGCTCAATCCTTTTCAGTGGTGTTGTCAGTTGTCTTAATTGAAGGAACCTGGTAGGGTTGAATATATTTTTTAATGTGTAAATTAGCCAAACTTTGTCTCTGAAAGAAATCATAAAACAGATTTTTCTCCATCTTTTATCTCTGGACTGTAACCAATTGTCTCCTACAAACCGCCCCACTCAGATAGTAATAAAATTAAATGATGGCATGTTTAATAAACAACACCAAATGCTTGGCTCAAAGGCAGAAAATAATCGTGATCAAAATGATATCCAATTATGGCATAGCAGACACTTTCTTACCCCAAGTGACTTGACAGTGAGTATTGCTAAGTATTAGGGAGCCGTTAGTGTTAACTATCTTGCTCTAGGACACTGGCAGGCAGGCCAGACATGTCAGGAATTGATCTCATGACCTTTTGGCTGGGAATAAACCACCCTAAACACCTGGCCTATCCTGTAAGTAATTTCAGTTGATTATCAGCTGTAATTGTGCGCGTGTATTGTGGCGAGGCTGTTTTTATTTACAAGGCTGTTGCACAGCAGGTAAACCACAACCTGCACTGAAGCCTGATTGTTCACAGCAGATGTTCAACCACAAAAACCTGTAAATCCTACACAAGGTTCCGCCATTGTTCTCATGTTATCAGAGACTATAAAGTAAAGCTGCCATCAAGGAAGGTGCTGTCATGGGAACTAACATATCACCGTTGTTCAAATGGGCCCACTGTCTTAATTTAATTGCTCTTTTAATTAACTTGTGTCTAGCCCTCGTCTCGTCAGAGGATGCCCGGGCACGCCATTTAGCGCAACGTAATGAGGTTAACCTCTCGTTGACCAAGCAAATGCAGATTGAACATTATGGCAGATGAAATGAGCTGGGCTTTATTTGTTCGTGTGTACAGACGGGTGGCCGGCAGTCGAGCCACAGCTCTCTCAGCAGTAACATAGCTGAAATGGCATGGGGATAGAGGGGAGTGTGTTTGGCATTGAGCTGAGAGCGTGGCCGGCCAGCTGTATTGGAATGGAGGATCAGAGGCCAAGACTGGAAAATAGTACGAAACGGGCGGGGGGGGGGGGGGGGGGGGGGGGGGGGGGGGGGGGGGGGGGGGGGGGGGGGGGGGGGGGGGGGGGGGGGGG
>JAODTR010006108.1:0-10976 GCA_025399935.1 Amblyopsis rosae
CCCCCCCCCCCCCCCCCCCCCCCCCCCCCCCCCCCCCCCCCCCCCCCCCCCCCCCCCCCCCCCCCCCCCCCACAGGAGCGCCGTTCACACTCGGCAAACGTTTGTGGTGGGCGAACATGATTTCTTCGAATTCGAACCTTCTGTGTTCAACTTCCAAAACGTTATATTTGAACGGTTACTCCATCGTTCTCTGTAACATTGTGTGTTTGCGGAGAACGTCCTCTCAGACCGTATGTGTGTGTTCTATGACAGACCGGACACTGAGGAGTGTGACGTCTAGGACATCACGTCACCAAGGAGACAGTAGAGGATGCAAGGATGCAAGGAGAGAGAGAGGCCAAGGAGAATATGAATCATTAAAAGAAGGCCCACGTATGAAGTACTGATGTGGGACCCACAACAAGACAAGGAAGTGGGAGGTAAGGAGATAGGGACCAGATGAGGAGGTACGTTATTTCAACCGTTAGGAGATAGGAAGCAAGGCAGTAGGGTTCTAGGATGTACTGAGTGGACAAAGCACTGGCCGACCCGAAGAGATGGTTTTACCCTGGACAGACCAAGGACACGAGTTAAGGAGGCAAGGAGACAAGGAAACGAGTGAAGGAGGTAAGGAGACAAGGACACGAGTTAAGGCGGTAAGGAGACAAGGACGTAAGACCTTCAGGCTTGTTTGGGGAGGAGGACAAGGGCAGAGGAGAGTGAAGGGATGCATAGAAGGATGCATCCTAAAGATGTCTCCCACTGTAGGAAGGCGCACAGACCCAACCAATCAATCACAGACTGATCCATCAAGACAGAAGAGAGAAGACGTAACATACACCCAGATGCTGCAGGGAACAAACATTTTACCAGCTGTAACCATGGTGACCATGCACCCTGCAGCGTTATCATGTTAGTTAGATTGAATCAGACAGACAGGCAGGCAGGCAGACAGACTGGCAGACAGACAGACAGACAGACAGACAGAAATACAACCAGACACAGACAGACAGACTGGCAGACAGACATGTAGACAGACAGACAGACAGACATGTAGACAGACTGACAGACATAAACAGCAACCACCACAGATATATCCAGTACAACCAAACTGGACTTATTCTGATTTCTAAACTGGCAAATACAAACTCTCCTGTGTGTGTGTGTGTGTGTGTGTGTGTGTGTGTGTGTGTCGACTAAAACTCACATGCAAATTATTATCTCTCTCTCTCTCTCTCTCTCTCTCTCTCTCTCTCTCTCTCTCTCTCTCTCTCTCGCTCTCTGTCTCTCATTCACACACACACACACACACACACTAGGAAGAGACAAGTTATTTGTTTGTCAAGACACACACACATACATGTATGTAACCCAGACATTATAGACTAGAACCTTGCTTGACAGGTGTTTACCTCAGCATGTGCATTTGTGGGTATGTGTGTGTGTGTGTGTGTGTGTGTGTGTGTGTGTGTGTGTGTGTGTGTGTGTGTGCAAGTGTCTGTGTGTGTGTGTGTGCATGTGCATTTGTGTGTGTGTGTGTGTGTGTGTGTGCGTGGGTGTGCATGTGTGTGTGTGTGTGTGTCTGTGTAGGTGTGTGTGTTAGCAAGCAGATTAATCAGTGTATGCTTGACTTTCATCATGCACATTACACCGCTTACTACTGTAAAATCTACACTACAGTAGTTGAGTCAACACGTAACCGTGGTAACCAGCCTTTCGGTCAAGACAAGTCAAGTTAATTATATTTCTATAGGCCTTAATAGCATTAGTCTCAATGGACTGTACAAGCCACATTTCACAGAACAAATGACACACACTACCCTGCATGCTCCTCCCTGACCGGACCAAGGAGGAAGGTCAAAACATCCTGTGGTGAATAGGACAGTGAAGGATGTGCTGAGAGCATTAAAGACTTCTCCAGGCCTAGCTGGCAGATATGTCGACACTTTCCAGAACTTATCCAGGCTTTTATATCACCCGTTGATGTGCCTACACAGTGCAGTGGACAAGGGCCACCATGTTGTTAACAAGGACCACCATGTTGTTAACAAGGACCGCCATGTTGTTAACAAGGACCGCCATGTTGTTAACAAGGGCCACCATGTTGTTAACAAGGACCTCCATGTTGTTAACAAGGAACACCATGTTGTTAACAAGGACCTCCATGTTGTTAACAAGGACCACCATGTTGTTAACAAGGACCTCCATGTTGTTAACAAGGAACACCATTTTGTTAACAAGGGCCGCCATGTTGTTAACAAGGACCTCCATGTTGTTAACAAGGAACACCATGTTGTTAACAAGGACCTCCATGTTGTTAACAAGGACCACCATGTTGTTAACAAGGACCTCCATGTTGTTAACAAGGACCGCCATGTTGTTAACAAGGACCTCCATGTTGTTAACAAGGGCCACCATGTTGTTAACAAGGACCTCCATGTTGTTAACAAGGACCACCATGTTGTTAACATGTTATATAACAGAAGTAATCTGCTGCCCCCGCGACCAGACTCCGGATAAGCGGGAGAAGATGGATGGATGGATGGATGGAATAGAAGTAATCTTCGATTCCTAGCTTCAGTGAGCACACATGTAAGCATAGCCGTGCCCTAAAAATGGCCACTTTGATTGACACGTCAATTGACCCAGTCAGAGCTGTCAAATATCATATTCCTCCTGTATTAGCCAATAAGAGTGTGTGTTGAATGAATAGCCTCGCTCTCTTCTTACAAACAGAGCCAATTGCAGTCAATTGTGTGAATGACACAGTGTAGGGCACGCAATTACATTTCAACATGTGGGTTTATATGGAGGCAGTAGGGATTAATGGTAAAACACGCATGCATAATGTAAAAAAACTAAATCTCGAATCCCAATATTTAAATTGAATACATACCCAACGAACAAATACCCGAATAATCGAATATTTGCAGCCAGCCCTAAGATTCAGTGCATATTCTCACTTAGTTGCATCTAATGGTGTGAAATATTTAGTTTACGTTAGCATTTATAAACCGCCAGTCTCTGTGGAAACCGGGTGATTACTGATTTAACCCTCCAACCCTGACGGACAGACGAAGTGTGTGTGTGTGTTTGTGAGCTGTTTGTCATATTGCACAATAGTGCAAAATTACACACGCATACACCCTTGTGCACGCAACTACACAAGCCAGACATGCAAACACATGAAACAAGCAGACACACACGCACACACACACAACAACAATAACACAACACACAAATAATGCAGTGGGTTTAATCTCCTCTATTACTCGTTTTTTAATTAGGAAAAACCAAACAACACATAGTATCTTTGTGTTAGTGGGGTAGCATGCAGAGTTGTACAGTAACGTGATGTTCCAGCCAATTCTGACCTTAATGTCCCCATCTCTTCCAGCTGTGGCAACTGTTTGTGACCAAGGTCTAATAAAACAGCTCTGGCTCATCTACCCAGACCCACAACACACACTGATCCATGTTGTAAACACACGGTTAACCTTGTTTTAGTAATTAATTTGGTAAACATTAGAGCAGCACATCATATTAAATTGTATGCATATGACTTTCTACCACTAGATGTCACTCTCAGCGCACCAGCATCTCAGATAAAAACAGATACTTTGTGGTCGCACGCACACGCACACACAAACACACACAAACATGCACACACGCACACGCACACACACATGCACACAAACACACACACACACTCACACACACATGCGCTAACATGCAAATGCGGCCGGCCCAACTATGTAAACAAACACAGAGGGAGTGTGATGTCACTCACTGCTCAGGACGCCATGACTCCACTATATCTTTACATGCACAACGCTAGCTAGCTAAGCTAGCTCCCAGCTAAAACACTTTTCACTGAGATTACAGTCTGGAAACCCTGTTCACATTAGTGTTTTCACAGCCACCCTGCTAGCGGTCCAATCAGGGTGGGTTGGTGAGAAGACTCTTTTATCGGGCCTGAAAAGATGGGCCCAACATGGGCCAAGCCCGAAACAATTCTGTCCGAGCCCGAACCGAACCCACGTGTGTGGCTTTCTGAAGCCCGAACCCAATAACAGCCTGATATTCTTTTACAGGGTAGCCTGTTGTAACCAGACCTTTGTGAATAAGGTCTGGTCACGCTCCATTGGGAACTGTTTGCAGTCGTTTCCTCCTACTGGGCATAGTGGGCTCTTAAAGCATTTAAAAATACTGGACGGTGTTTATCAATGCCGCTGCTACAACTGTTCTGATAACCTCATCTAGCTCTGCCACCATTTAGAAACACGCTTCACTTCAGCGTCATCTCACTACCCCACCCAGATCGGACCGCCTGTGCGAACGTTAATGGAAACAGGGTTTGCAGACTGTAACCTCAGTGAAAAGACCTTGAGCTGGCAGCGTCAGTGGGGCGACTAGGCTGCCAGGCTAAAGTGTGTAGCTGACATGCTAGGCGACCTTCTCCTGCTCCCTACCTGGCCTGTGCAGGGTCATCCACAGCAGAGCCACTGGGAGGATGTGACAGCTCCACCTGGCCAGCGACAGCTCCCTGCGGAGACAGTGAGAGAAGGTGGAGGGGAGAGGATATGGTTGGTTGCTGATATCCTCTTCTGCTTCATATTTAATTGAGTTTCCTTGCTGGACTCAACCAGCCATCAGACACCTCACTCAGAGAGACTGACAGATTGACGCCTGAAGCATGTCTCTCTCTCACACACACACACACACACACACACACACACACACAAACACAAACACACACACAGGATGACACCAATCTTATTGTTTTGACCATGAAGGGATGGAATAACTTGCAGGAGAGAGAGGAGGAGAGGAGGGGAGAGGAGGAGAGGGGAGGGGAGAAGAAGTGAGGAGGAGAGGTGAGGAGGAGAGGAGAGGATATCCTCATATATATTTCATAATGTTTTACAGCATTGAAGGCCCGTGACTTCGCCTCACGCTAAACTGTCATGGCAGCAACAGTTACTTACAGAACACCTCCTCTGTAGCGATTTGTTTCGACAACATAAAGTGTGAGAAAGGATGGTTGTCTGCAGCAATGCTTATTTATATCTCAATAGAGCAATTTTATTCTGAAACAAAAGTAGGTTCAGGCCAGCCAGCCAAGGATTAGGCTGGCTGGTTAACTGTAGACTGTAATAACTGTTTTACAGGAACCATCAACATTAAATGAAATGTGGTTTAACTGGTGTGAACACAAAAGGTAACATCACATTGTACAGAAAGATAAATGCAGAAGTAAACTACAAACACAGAAGTAACATTTTTATTAAACCTTTATTTTATTTTATTTTAACCAGGAGAAGACTCATTGAGATACAAATCTCTTTTTCAAGAGTGCCCTTTTTTTCAAAAGGCCATTATCTAATGATATTGACATTGTGGTAGGCATGATGACAAGATGCTGTAATTACTCTAATAGAATATTGTTTGCTTACAATTGCTGGTGTTTGACCTGTCCAACTATTGACAAATGCATGCAAGTCACTTTGGATAAAAGTGTCTGCCAGATGCTGAAAGTGTAAATGTCGTAGTTTGAACACACAAACAGAACCAGTGGTTTCATAAAGACATATTGATTATTGTAGTTACAGTTACATCACAGACAATAATCACTTATAATGAGGTGTGTTTGTTTCTGTTACTGTAATAAGAGGACGGACGTGTTTGACAGGTGGAGCTAATGTACAATCACCCTGTTACATGTGGAACTACATGTAAGGAGGGTGCGAGGAGAGGAGAGGAGGGGAGGGGAGAGGAGAGGAGAGGAGAGGAGGGGAGGAGAGAGGCGATGAGGGGAGGAGAGAGGAGAGAGGAGAGGAGAGGAGGGGAGGAGAGAGGAGGGGAGAGGAGAGGAGGGGAGGAGAGAGGAGAGAGGAGAGGGGAGGGGAGGAGAGGAGGGGAGGGGAGGAGAGAGGAGAGGAGAGGAGAGGGGAAGAGCCGTGATCGATGTCTCCCTGAGCAGCAGAGCTCCGTGCTTGGCCTGTAATGGACACCAAATACTCCAAATGGAGCTAATCTGCCGTCATGCATATTTAAACCAGCGGAGGCAGCAGAGCCCCCCCCCCCTTCCCCCCCTGCTCCTTGCTCCACACTGCCAATTCATGCAGTCCCTGACATTAAAGAAAACGTGCTCCTTTGTCAGGCCCTGTGTCTCCAGTATGTAAATGTCCTGACCGGGAGGGAGTCCGGCCTGCGACAAGGCTCTGGACACCAGGCATAATGGGAGCGATTCATCGGGCCGGGCTGGATGGCAGCCGCCGGCCGGCCCTCCGCCTCGCCTCCAGGCAGCCATTTTGTGGCCAAGAATCCCCGGGGTCCAAGAGCGACACCGAGACGCCGGGAACAGCCCCCGGGAACAGACACCATTTTAGTAACCATGGCCACGCACCTAGCGAGACCGGCTGAACACGCTACATCGGGCAAGCAAGAGACAGGAAGGAAATAACGCAAGAAAATTATTTAAAAAGAGATAACGAGATAAAGAAAAAAAATTTTTTAAAGCAAGAAGGAAAGAAAATTCCATAAAGAATTAAAAAGTTAAGAAAGAAAGCAGGAAAGTGAAAAATTTAAGATAAAAATGCAGTAAAAAAGGAAAGAATGAAAGAAAACGATAAAGAAAGAAAAACAGAAGTACATCTTTACAAAGGTGGAGAGTTGTGGTCATGCGAAGTTCGTCGGTTGGAGTATTTGTGGAGAAACCTACTGACACGCTGCTTCATTCAGTCTAAAACAGATTATCGTTTCCTCACTAAAGAAAACAACAGTCACAATTCCAGGCACACACAAACCCAGACCTGGCAATGAGACACAAAATATCATATCAGAAAGGAAATTAAACTTTTCTTATCACTGTCCATTGTTCTGTTTAGTTATTTGGGCAGAGCACTGACATGCCAGGGTTGGGGGTCCTACTCTCTGTGTAGAGCAAGGCACTAACACTGTTAGGGTTAGGGGTTCTATTCCCTGTGTAGAGCACGGCACTAACACTGTCAGGGTTAGGGGTTCTGTTCCCTGTGTAGAGCAAGGCACTAACACTAGCAGGGTTAGGGGTTCTATTCCCTGTGTAGAGCAAGGCACTAACACTGTTGGGTTATGGGTTATATTCCCTGTGTAGAGCAAGGCACCAACACTATTAGGGTTAGGGGTTCTATTCCCTGTGTAGAGCAAGGCACTAACACTGTTAGGGTTAGGGGTTCTGTTCCCTGTTTAGAGCTAGGCACTAACACTGTCAGGGTTAGGGGTTATATTCCCTGTGTAGAGCAAGGCACTAACACTGTTGAGTTATGGGTTCTATTCCCTGTGTGAGCAAGGCACTAACACTGTTAGGGTTAGGGGTTGTATTCCTCCTAACGCTGCTATCTGACCACTCCCAGTTGACGGTGCCTGAATATTCGACATCGATTCGACGCTCAACTCTTATATCGACAAAACACGTCAAATGAAGCGACCTCCAGTGCGTGCGTGAGCCCACTCAGGGTTGTGTTACGTGGCCAACCGCATCAGCGAGACAAGCCCGGAGCTCCCAGGTGTAACTCCACACCCTGTCTGCGTGGCGTCTTAAAAGGCATTCCTTGTGCTAATCCTCCTGTCCAGCGCAACGGAGGCTGCAGGTGTACAGATCTCATCTAGCTGCAACTTAATGAGCTGACATTCCTGCCTGACGATGCGGCTATACTCTACTGTAGACTCATCTTGTTGTCTGCCACTCTGCCCAGGTGGAGCTGTCTGCTACGCACACCTGAGCTCGCCTCTAGAGTCCAGAGAGAGTTGGAGGTCTTTATCCATGCCACAGGTTGTTTTGTTCACCTCTAGAGGGGATTTAGGGTGGTCTTTATCCATGCCACAGGTTGCAGAAATATGTGTGACAATAGTTAATACCGCATCATGTAAAGTCAGTTAATACCACGTCATGTAAAGTCAGTCAATACCACGTCATGTAAAGTCAGTTAATACCTCGTCATGTAAAGTCAGTAAATACCAAGTCATGTTCCACAGCTGAGCAGAATTTTCCAGAAGGTTTCCGTACATTTTTTTTTGCGGGGGGATGGGTGGAAATATGAATGTGTGCTGGTTACACCATTTGAGACAGTTACTGGTATTCAATATATGTGCAGATACTGTAAACATCGAGACTGACACTAGCCTGCACATCTCACTCCCATTAAATGGACGTATCTATGACGATCATTAACCATATATCTTTTCCTGCTAGGGCAGCTCCTGGTAAACACTTTAATCTGTTAGCAATAATGTTGAGAATTGAATCAAATGTTGGCATTGTAACATGCATGTTACATTACATGTAAGTAAGTTAGCCCTGATTAAAATAGAATATGTTGTTTGCTTACCACTGTGTATGACGGTGTGACTTATTCAGTTATAGGCCTCTTGACACATAGGCCATTGGATAAGATAGTCTGCTTAATGCTGTAAATGTAAATGTAATTTGTTTAAGGACTGACGTTACTGTAGGTCAGTAGGTCGCACCGTGTCGACGATAAACACCTGGAGTAAAGGTAACCCCACCTCACCTCCGTTTTCTGATTCTGCTTCTCGCCTGTCATCGAGACGTCATTTGACGTCAGCTCTCATCCCTGACTGCCCTCGGGAACGTGTTCCACATTAAGCGTTCGGGAGCCATGGCAGGGAACGCATTAAACGTTCTCAGTATACCAGGCGCTGGAACGCAGCGCCATCCCGAACAAGACCCTCTTTGACAAACTTAGACCGAGATAGACAGAGCACGGCAGAATAAAAGGCTCGCTTACACGCATGTATTCTCTCTCCATATACGTACGCCAGATTGTAAACATGTGCTGTAGGATAGCCAGCCAATGGCTTAATGGAAAACATACTTCACTTCCATTTTTTCCCATCGTTTTTTTCCAGTAGAGAGTTCAATGCATGGATAAAAAACTTGCTGTAGGAACAACTTCCCATATAAATCGAAAGGGATTTATAATTTCAGAGTCGCATCCGTTTATTTCAGTTGTAACAATAAACGAATTACTTGTTTGTTTGCCAAACAAACAGCGGGCAGTACTGTAAACACAAACGCAAAAGAAGAAATGTAAAAAAGAGAAAAAAGAAAAAAAAACGATTAAAAAAAAATTTGTAACATAAAATATGACATATAATAATAACAATAATTATAATTATAATAAAATAATAATAATAATAGAAATCAGTTGTTCTCAAAGCAACACAAAACAGAGTAGGCTGCAGAAGTAGCCTATTACAGTAATAATAATACTTAACAGCAGAACAAACAGGCCTATGTGTGAATTAAGAGTTAAGATATTTACCAACAGACGTGACATATTAAAACAACTTACATAGTTTCAGTGGAGAGGTACTTGGTTCCCCTGTAGAATCATTCTCCCTATCCAGAAGACCCAGGAAAAGTTGTATCTCCTTGTTTCAAAGCGCCACTTTCCCCCCAAATCCAATCAGATCCAATCCAATCAGTTATTAAGGATATTTTGCAGAATTACTCGTGCTCACTCATCACGAATGTAAAGCTGGGCTGGTTCTTAATTAACCTGTTATTTCGTGAAGATGCTTTCGAAACGATCCGCTCCACAGTTCAGCTCGTTTCTGCACAGCTGGCAGTCTCTCTCCCCCTCTCTCTCTCTCTCTCTCTCTCTCTCTCTCTCCGTACTCTCCCCCCTCTCTCTCTCGCCCCACCCTAGTCAAAAACTCGTCCAAGTTTGATCGCAGCCAAAGAATCGAGCCAAAAGAAAGTGTAGCAGCTCTTATAACACTGTTAATAAGTTTAGCGTGTATTCTATACGACTTGGGAGGAAATCGGACCTTCTCGCTACCCGCGGTGGAAACGACAAGAGCTTCTCCCTAACAAGCAGCCCTAACGAACGGCAACATCCCGGGGCGGCTAAGGCGTTCTGGGGTCAGATCCTGACCCGACCCAGAATACAGAGCCGTATTGTTGCCGGTCTTCTCCAAATTCATTTGCTTTCAAACGTCAGTAGGGGAGATTTCCCTGTCAGATTAAACCGACTGGAACTTTGCATTATCACAGATCTCCACCTGTGTGAAATGTTTACTTCTCCGTTGTTCTTTCTTGCAATTGCTCTCTCTATATTTTCTCTCTATCTCTCTTTTATTTTATTTTATATTATTAGCCTACTACTCCCACAGTATTCCCAAAAACATGCAAACATCTAAGATATGTCTGCAAAGCTGCTGGAAGCATTTATCCGGTTGCTGTATCAGTATGTATTTTAGAGTAGTCTCCACTGGTCTTCTACGGCAGCGTCTATTGTCCGTGACATTTGGTGCACACAGTCACTTGTTGGAAAGTAGACATAACTGTTTACATGTAATCAGGTACTTGTACCCGATTACAAAAAATACTAACTGTAATCCATTATCTAAACTAGTGGAATCAGATTACAATTTATTTTTTATTTATTTTAATCTATTTTATTAGACGATTACTTCTATGGCTACTTTATTAAATTTGCAGAAGAAAAATGCACGTTCCCTTATTAACCTTTCAATAACGTCAATCATTAAATGAAATAAAGTCGTACTTTACTCTGATCCCCTGAACAACATAAACGATCACACAAATAGAACTATTTGGAGCCGCCAACGCAATCGCTTTGGATGGCATTTCAAAGAACAATGTTTAGAGAAAACAAATGGAAAGCAATCAGATTATGTTACTAAATTTAGGTAATCCAAAAATGTCGTTACTGATTATATTCTTGTCTGGTAACTGTAACGGATTACATTTAAAAAGTCACCCTCTCAACCCTGACCGTTACACAGTCAGCAAAAGGAACACCACAACAACTGCATAAGCCACAATAGTGACCTATATATTTAACTGGTGCTTAGTGGATGCGGTTAACAGTATCACCATTCACCCAATGCTTCCATCTGGGGGGGGGGGGGGGGGGGGGGGGGGGGGGGGGGGGGGGGGGGGGGGGGGGGGGGGGGGGGGGGGGGGG
>JAODTR010006109.1:0-10976 GCA_025399935.1 Amblyopsis rosae
GGAGGAGGCCTCGGGGAAGACCCAGGACTAGGTGGAGAGATTATATCTCCACACTGGCCTGGGAACGCCTCGGGATCAGAGCTTTTCAATGTGGCTCGGGAAAGGGAAGTTTGGGGTCCCCTGCTGGAGCTGCTGCCCCCGCGACCTGATTCTGGATAAGCGGATGGAGATGGATGGATGGATGGATATATGTATGTATATATGTGTGTGTGTATATATGTGTGTATATGTGTATATATATGTGTGTATGAGTATATGTGTATATGTATGTGTATATGAGTATATATGTGTGTATGTATATATATATATATATATATATGTGTATGTATATATATATATATGTGTGTATGTATATATGTGTGTATGTATATATATATATGTGTGTGTATATGTGTGTATGTATATATATGTGTGTGTATGTATGTGTATATATGTATATGTGCATATTGTGCACATATTCCCACACCGTATCAGGAGTTTACAGCGTGCTGTAACAGACAGTTGACGGAAGGTTCTCTGAGATTCAAAACATTCTCAACTGTCATTGGAGGACATGCAAAAAGGGGCGGGCTTGGGACAGGTCAATTATGGAGGAGGCGCTGTAGTCTAAATGGACCTCTAATGAGACCGTGTCCAGCTGCAAGGCTTGTCAGAGCCCTTGCTTTGATCAGTGGTCTGTGGACGCAGTGTTACGCCCCACACACACAAGCATGCACGAGCACACACACGCACACACAGGCATGCACGAGCACACACACGCGCGCACACACACACGAATGCACGCAGGCGCGCACCTTTTGAGCAGTTTCAGTTTAAATGAATGGGCGTAAGACACCGTATCCAGTTCTTATAATACATCCATGGCACGCGCACACACACACGCACGCACGCGCTCACGCACGCACGCACACACACACACACAGACAAAATAAAGCACACGTGGATACATGCATATCTCAAGAGCGTGTGTTCTAATACGCATTTATCCACGCTTTCTTTATGAACAATTTGTTCTTTATGCACAATTTGTGCATTTAGTTTATTTGCATTTAAGGAACAACCACATTTAAATACACAGGGCACCTTGCCTGTTGGGTGCACAGGCCGTGTTAAGTCAACCCTGTCATCTCACAGTGTCTGCCTCTTTGCCAAGGAAGGCTCCAGTAAGAATGGTCCAAAAGCTCCAGAATGACACCCAACTCAATGCTACGACTAAGAACTGTAGCTCCCCACGTATGTTGCTTTATGTAATTGCTGTAATTGCTGTCAGCTTATTTACGTGCTGGTCTTTTTCATCCTCCCTGGTGGCATAGGCTTTCTATTAATTATGTCTGTTAGCCCTGTAGCCAAAACTAGTGCTGTAAAGTCAATTAATCACCCTGGCAACTTTATAATTGGACTCCTGTGCTTCAAGATTCATGTTTGATAGGTGTGTCTGAATGTACAATGTGTGTTATAATGCTAATATGTCATAATGACCTTAATAGGACTATTTACTGTAGGCATTGTATAATGTATAGTAATGGCTCCAAGATGATGCTTAACTTTTCATGGATGTTTGAATTGAATAATTAACATAAAGTGGATTCACTTACAATTAGCTCGCATTAGCTGACTATACATGTTAAATGTCTAGCGGCTGTAGCTTCGTCCATACCAGCGGTGACAGCTGTCCTCCTCTGTGCCCCCCCCCCCACACCAGGTACGACACCATCATCAACCAGTGGGAGACGGTGTCCCCGCTGCCCAAGCCGGTGCACTCCTCGGCGGCCACAGTATGCGGGGGCAAGGTGTACGTCTTTGGTGGCGTGAACGAGGCTGGCCGCTCGGCCGGCGTGCTGCAGTCCTATGTGCCTCAGAGCGACTCCTGGAGCTTCATCGAATCGCCCATGATAGGTGAGGACACGCCGCCCCCCTCTGCCGGGGATGTAGCCGGTCAGTTGTTAGTTATGTGTCAGTAACTGGTTGTATCTGGTCGGTTATGTGTTAGTTACTGGTCACTTACTGGTCAGTTGTGTTAGTTATGTCAGCAACTGGTTGTATCTGGTCGGTTATGTGTTAGTTACTGGTCAGTTGCTTGCCAGTTACTGGCCAGTTAATGGTCAGTTAATGATTAGTTCAGGAACTGGCCGTTTAATGGTCAGTTTCTGCTCATTTATTGGTCTCAGCATGTTTCTGTTACTGGTCAGTAACTGGTCATTAGCTGAGTCAGTAACTGGTCATTAGCTGAGGCTGTTACTGGTCAGTAACTGTCATTAGCTGAGGCAGTAACTGGTCATTAGCTGAGGCTGTTACTGGTCAGTAACTGGTCATTAGCTGAGGCTGTTACTGGTCAGTAACTGTCATTAGCTGAGGCAGTAATTGGTCATTAGCTGAGGCTGTTACTGGTCAGTTACTGTGACACATACTGCGGTCCATGTTGGTCTATGGGGGAACAGGGGGAATGATGTGTTTTCCATATTTAAGCATGTATAAAGCTTGTGGTAGCAATGGTCCATGAGCCGAGTTTTTACTTTGTTTATTTATTAATGTGATATGCGACATGTCCCTGTAAAACTGTGGTCCCATTGAGCCCACGTTCTGTCTATGGGCAGACATTTTTATGAATATCAGAGGATATTTTGCCATTTTGAGAATGTAAAAAAGTTTGGATCAATAATCATTATGGGCAGGATGGTTAGGGTGGGGGGTTTGATTCCCAACAAGTGTGTAAGCAACATGCCTAACCCCTACCCATTCCTTAAAGCGTTGATAAAGTTTCTTTGGATAAAGAAACATTTCATTCAAGTGTGATGTTTCAAAACCCAGAGTAATACACCTTATATAAAGGTCTCTATCTTTTATTTATATATATATATATATATATATATATATATATATAATCACAATAGTATGGCTTCAAGTGTTTTCTTTTTAGTCAGCCACGCTCAAGTTATTCATGGGCATTCATACAGTATATTACAGTATGAATGTTATAAATACAGCTCTTGTGTACAGTATATCATTGTTAACCATATTATCAGACCAGACTGTGCGTCAAACTATAAGCATCGAACCAACAAGTGCAATAGTTCAGTTTGTAAGACGACGCTTTGTTCCACGTTTGCTCTCCTCCTGTATCGGAAACCAGACGTTCTTTGAGTTCGCACCACTAGAAAGCCATTCTTCCTCTAAGCTGGTTCCAGGCCTTTGTTGGAGACATAAACCACACATTCCCTTCTAACTGGGCCCCTCAGAGCCCAGTGGATGAATTTAAATGGTGTCGTCGCCGTCCACAATGGCGGTGGCCCTTGTCGACGTCGCGTGCTAACAGCAGAAGTGACGGAAGCTATCCCAGCGAGTTCACTGTGGGATTAAAGCTGTGCTGTGGTGGTTAAAGCAGCGCCCTAGGGGGCTGCAGCCCGTAGCGTTTCTGAGGAGAAAATACCAGCACAATGATATATGTAATAAGCAGGGGAGAGGGATATGCACTGTGTGTGTGGGTCTGAGCCATATCATTCCTGGGGCTCATATTAGGCTGTGGATTGTGCAACATGGGGTCACTCTGCACGTATCTACCCTGCGTGTCCAGTGTGTGTGTGTGTGTGAGGAATAGACATAGACAGTCATCTGTCAGGGTGCAGATGAGCCGGCCGCTGACAGCCAGCGAACCAGGGGATAATGGCAGGGTTTTACTGCTTCCTATGAAATTGGGCCTGCAATGATTTTACTGTGCCGGTGGGGAGCGATTCTCTATCAGCCTGCTGCCTCTCTCTATTTTTCTCCCTCTCTAATCTCTCCTTCATCTCTTGCTCTGTTCCTACCCCTCTCTCTCTATCCCTGACGTCCACTCTCTCTCTCTCTCTCTCTCTCTCTCTCTCTCCAGACTTTCAGCACTGGCTTATCGACTGATAACGAATACAGCCGCGAGCGAGCGAGGGTGATTGGGTGTGTGCACATGCATGTGCGTGAGTGTGTGCGCATGTGCGTGCTTGCCTGCGTGCGTGAGTGTGTATGCATGTGCGTGTGTGCGTGAGTGTGCACGTCAGCGAGCGTGTGCGAGTGTCTGTTTTTCCCTCGTCGGGACCATCTCCCGCGCGGACTGCAAATGGGTTTCACAAACACTTATCAACACAGGCTTCCTAACTCACACCCCGTGAAAAATTATTCTGCTCGCACCAAAAATAGTCCCTTCAAAGACTCTGTTGAGTTGCGGCTCACTAAGTCTTTTTTGCATCCATCAAGAGTGTGTTTAATCGCTAATGTATCACTCCACTGTTTGGTGGTCTGTGTTAAAACATACTAGCATATCCAAATCACAGGCTGCATACAAATACAGCAGATATATTAGAAACCCTGCCAGGTACTCAGAGATGAGTCGTATAGACTTGTCCAACGTGAGACATAAACTGCTGCATGATATGTCCGAATTCCAAAATCTGTCAGATTCAGGCTACAGGCAAAACCGCAATTATTCATCATTTTAAGATTGTTACATTTAGTAACATTTAGCGGGGTGTTTTTTTTTTTCTCTTCATCTTCTCAGATGAAAGCAATCTGTTAATAGTTCCCTGCAGTATTTTAGACAGTTACACCTCAAAGTTAATTTGTAGGTGACATCTTTGAGGTAGAAAGTGCCGTAGAGAGCTAATCTAGAAGTCAGTGTTTTGCTTATGCATGGATTTCGATGGAAATGCACATTTGCAGTGTTTCCATTTTCCAACCAACAATGTTAATGCTGTTTATGGCTTATTTTTTAGATATGTATTTTATATGCTATTAAATACGTCTGCATGTTTGCATCATAAAGCCAAACGCATGGTGCGGGTCCCATCATGTCAAGCAGAGACAAAGCATTTAGAAGATGCAGCGATGCACTGCATCTTCTAAATGCACAAGAACAGAGCTACTGTATTCATGTATTGTTGTGCCCATTGTTCCCATTGCTTGGACTTCATATTCCAGTAGACATCAGTAGAAGCTGACAAGATCAATCTGTGGTAATTTTAACGAACGCTGCTGTGTGTGTGTGTGTGTGTGTGTGTGTGTGTGTGTGTGTGTGTGTGTGTATAGTAGTTGTTCCAGAGACCGTTAATGTGTTTTGAGGCTGTCGACGCACACGTACAAACATATGCGCGCACGCACATGCACATGCTCGCACACGCGCACGGACACGCGCGCGCAGACACACACACACACACACACACACACAGAGAGAAAGAGAATAGGCGCCAGCATTCGTCCAGGGTTTATCGGGCTGATGGATACGCCCCCATTGACCGGCCAGCCCCGGGGACAACAGGCAGACGCCACGGCCTGGATTGCTCTATCGAGAAATTGACCGCGGGACAATTACTCGTGCAAATGACGTCGCCGAGCTGGAAGAAGCGAGGTGGAGGAACAGCATCACTGACAGGGCTAGGATAGAGAGAGAGGGGGAGAGAGAGAGAGGAGAGAGTGAGGGGGGAGAGAGAGAGAGGGAGGGAGGGGGAGAGAGAGATGGGGGGGAGAGAGAGAGGGGGAGGGAGGGGGAGAGAGAGAGAGAGGGAGGGAGAGAGAGAGGGAGGGAGGGGGAGAGAGAGAGAGGGAAGGCAAGGTAATACCGAGTGTTTCCATAGCTACCTAATTGGACACGTCCATATTGGTTTTCCTCTCCCTCTTTCCCGTCGTGGAGGAGAAAAAGGCTCTTTCAGCGGCCTCCTGTTTCCCAGCCACGCTTCATCTTGGTGCCGCTCTCATTCCAGCCGGAGCGCCACATGAAAGGAGACATTACGAGGGAGGGGAAATAATGTTACGCTACTCCTGTTTCCTAGATGTTATCTTATCTAAGCGGCTGGCGGTGGAAACCAACGCTTCATTGTCCTGTTGGTTTGCCCTCCCTCTTCCCCTCCCTCTCTCTCCATCTCTCCCTACATCTTCCCCTCTCTCTCCCTCCCTCCCCCTCTCTCTCCCTCTCTCTTCCCCTCTCCCTCTCTCTCTCTCCCCCCTCCCTCTGGCCTATAGGTAAGGCAGGAGCCAGATCTCCTGGCTTCTCTGTAGAGAATAATGTTGCTGTATGTTCATTGTGCGCCCCCGTTCTCCAACCGGACGGTGACTAGTTGTGCATTCATCTGTAATGTGGTGTCTTTGTAATGTCTAGCGGATTTTTTATTTTGTTTTGTTTGCAGACTCCATCACAGTCTTATCTAGATCTGATGCGTGCGTGGATGCGTGCGTGAGTGAGTGAGTGCGTGCGTGTGTGCGTGCGTGCCGCGTGCGTACGTGCCGCGTGTGTACGGGAGTACGTACATTTGTTCGGGTGATTCCCTCGGAAGTGATAACAGTTGGTAGAATCAAATAGCCCTACTGTTGATGCAGGTATCCAGTGGAGGAAAAAACAACAGTTTGTTGTGATGGAAACCACCCATTATTAACACAACCATGTCTGCGTGCGTGCGTGCGTGTGTGCATGCACGTGTGTATTTCTGCTATGTCGACTAAGCTGCTTGACTCCTCATGTGACCCAGCAGGCAACAGGCTTATTTCGGGCCATTCAAACCATTCTAAATGTATTGTTTGTGTTTTACTTGGAGCTCCGGAATCCACTCAAGGAAATAGTCTAAAGGGCTAAATATATAGCTGAGCTAATCCTTGTTATTATGCATAATGCTTCATTCACAGACATCACAAAGGGGGACTCCTGTTTTGTGTGGAGTGGTGGCAACATGAAAAAGCAAAATGGTACCAAAGCGTTTTGAATGTTGTCAATGTGCCTTGGAGGACCTTCAGGCTGTGCTGTAGAGCCCTGATACAGTACCTCTGGTCAGTGAGATTTAGGCTGTACTGTAGAGCCCTGATAGAGTAGCTCTGGTCACAGTGAGGTTCAGGCTGTACTGTAGAGCCCTGATAAAGTAGCTCTGGTCACAGTGAGGTTCAGGCTGTACTGTAGAGCCCTGATAGAGTAGCTCTGGTCACTGAGATTCAGGCTGTACTGTAGTGCGCTGATAGAGTACCTCTGGTCACAGTGAGATTCAGGCTGTACTGTAGAGCCCTGATAGAGTAGCTCGGGCCGGGAGGTGACTTGTTAATTAAACACATCAGATTCTACCCAGCAGTGAGAGCAGGGGGCCAGTGAGACAAAGTGTATGTGTGTGTGTGTTGGGAATGTAAGGGGGGGGGTTATATTTCACCAGAGAAGGTTTGAGGGCCTGCACGTCTATTAACACAGACTTTCCTTCCCTCATACATAGCAACACACATGCTGTCCGTCTCCAGTGAGAGATGCACATCCTGTATACCGAACAGCCAGCCAACCAATCATATTGTTTCCCGGAATATGCAATGCTGTTGTACGCCTTTATTTTATGTTGCAGATTAAGTTATACAGTATGCACGGTATGCAATATCCCTGATATTTCCTCATCTCCAATAAATATAATACACGTTGTTCTCTCTCCCCCTCCCCCCCCCCCCCCCCCCCCCCCCCCCCTTCGACAATCTGATTGTGAATTATTGGGAGTCAGGTAGCTCTTTTATATTGCAGCCAGGCTCCAAACACATATTCTGGAGTTTAAGCCAATAAAGCGAGAGTGGCGGGGGGGGGGAATGTTTATAAGGTCAGCGGGGATGGGGGTGGCCGGGGGGTTTATAAAGTCAACTTGTTTGCAGGTTTGCCGTCGACCAGTGGGATTCAGCGCTCTCCGCTTCTCGAGACGGGCACCTGTGAAAAGAACAAGGAAAATGTAGATGCAATGTTTATGAGCGGCTGGGATACTGAGGGGAGGTGGGGGGTGTGTTTGAGTGAGGAGCAAATAGCATTCAGGCAATATCTTTGTTGTTTTATTCAAATTTTAACCCCCCCCCCCCCCCTTTTCTTCACTTAGACAACAAATATGCCCCTGCGGTCAGTCTAAACGGCTTCATATTCATCCTGGGGGGAGCGTATGCCCGGGCCACCACCATCTACGACCCAGACAAAGGCAACATCAAGGCCGGGCCAAACATGAACCACTCCAGGCAGTTCTGCAGGTAAGAGGATGAGACGTTGCCTTGCTACAAAATAAGGGCCTTTATCGGGTAGACTGGCTCTTAATAGCCATCTTCTGTTTATTCACTTGATAGCACTGAAGAGCTGCTGTTAGAGCTCCGTCATAGGTGGGTTTATAAACCGGAAGCTTGTTCCACAGATGCTTAAAGGTTCACCCGAAAATAAGCCTCATGCAAATTCTCCTAACTCCTAAAATCTCCTAACTTTGTTTTAGAAGCCTTAAAAATGCCTACCATCATTCTGACATTAGAATTGATGTGACGGTTATGAGTATTTTCAGTCTGGTGGTGAAACAAACAAAAGTTGATAAAGGTATGAAATGTTTTCTAAGTCTTCCAGTAGAAAGCTTGTTATATTTGAACTCAGAAGGCATTGCCAAGGCTGGGATAGTGTTGTGTGGTGCGGTCCGCACCACAATGTAAGCTTTACAAAACGTGTATTAGTTGCTTACTGTACCTTTTTAATAATTGTAGTCAGGTTTTTTTTTTTTTTTTTGGTTTTTTTACTCCCTTCAGGTGTCCCGGTGTGATTTATCAGTTTACTTTTAAATTACGAGCATTAGGACCTCAGCTGGTTTGCTGTCATGCTGAGACGTCTTCCATTCCATTGTTTAACACGCACGCACACACAATCATATTCTTAGACATGCAGAAAGTATGTAGTTTTAATACATTTGACCAGAGATTAAACAAAACCCTTTGCTGTACTAGTACCGCGGTTGCTGTTTGCCTGGCCACTGGAGTCTCCAAAACAAACACATTGGCCAGTTTCACTACACAAACAGTACTCGCAACAGTTGCATCCCCCATGCAATCACCCATGTCGGGAGGGAGGGAGGGAGGGAGGGAGGGAGGGAGGGAGAGAGAGAGGGAGAGAGAGGTGGTTGGGACAAATGGAGGAAAAGTTTGGGGGGGGGCACTGCCAGACACACTAGTCAGATCGAGGTATCGAGGTGTGCAGGCATCCTGCCGAATAATGAGCCCAGAAGAAGTTATGCCGCTGCAGAGGAGGCACACACACACACAGACACATTCTGTGCATAAGTTCACGGTCTACAGTTGCCGCCCAAATGCATAACATACATCGGCGCTGTCAGTGTTATTGATAAACTGCAGCTGCTGTTCTGCAACGTTTAGCCAAGTCTGACAGGAAGAGCAATGCGTGCACATGTGCACACACACACACACCCTGGTGCGCACACACATGCACGCGCGCACACGTCTGACAGGCAAAAAAACTGAGACAAATGCTGTGAACATACTTGAACACACACACACACACACACACAAACAAACAAGCAGAAAAAAAAAACACTTTGGGCTAGATGCACAGATGCACATAAACAAACACACACACACACGTCTGACAGGCAAAAAACTGAGACAAATTTAGTGAACATACTTGAACGCATGTACGCATGTCAATGTCAATGTCTCATGTCAATGTACGCACGCACGCACGCACGCACACACACAGGGCTCTGGTCCCCCACAGCACAGTATACGACATTCAGCAGGTCAATGTGTATGTTCTGCAGAAGATATTCCTCCCCTAGGTCTGGACCTCTCCACTGTGTTTATCTGGGAGATAAACTCCACCCCCTCTCCAGTAGATTTAAGCTTAAGTTAATGTAATAATCAGCTTTTTGCCATCAGTGCAGTTGCACTGCTTTGCATGCATATAGAGATCGCTTCAAACCTCCAGTAGGGGTACAAAGCCCTAATCAGCTTACAGGCAAAGTTTGTAATCCTCTCTGCACACAAACTCCTCTCATTGTTTGTAGAGAGATGTTTATTTTTTTTCATTAATTCCACCATGCAAAAAGGGAATGTAATTATTATTAATTTCTTTGTTGGCTAGTGGGTGCAGAGTATGAAAGTCACAATGTATACTTCCAGTCTGAATATCTTTTCTTCTGTTATGTAGGTTTAGTCTTCCATATTGTTGTCAGTGAGAGGAATGTTTATACTTAATATAAATATGCCTTGTATAAGATTATAGCTAAACCATGTTATTCTACATTTATTACTTAACTGCTTGGCTATTCAAAAACATGAGACCACAATGTATGACCTAAATGTAATTATGAAGAAAGAAGAGTCTCATGTCAATATGCTATAAAATGAGAGAGTAACTATCAGATTCAAGTTAAAACAAGTAATGTTTCTCATCGGATTCATGTTATTAGACAACACTACAATAGTATTACACCTGACTTCCACCGGGCGCGCTAGCGATCAATTAGCTCCGTCATCTGCACTGCACCGCTAGCGTAAGCATCTTGTTGTGTTTGTGTTATTGTTGTGTGTGTCGAGTGTCCATAGCAACAAACCAAACCGAAATCATGAGTTTTATCTGATGGTTGGTCGCTTTCAGAAGCGTCCTAGAATCGTCTGTCAAAAATAGAACTGCTGCTTTTTTTTTGGCGGAGCTGAGCGGAGAGCCGCTCCTGGGCCGCTCCTGAGACGTATTGGTGGTTCACTTGCATTGATAAGAGCTCCGCGACGGAGCCGGAACATGACAGACGTGGCCGGTGGAAATTTTACTATTGACATTTAGCTACTTGCATTTGGGGCTCAAATAGGTAGGAATGCTATTTGTGTACCTAGTAGTAATAAAGTGTAGTTATACAGTATATTTCTCAATGTGTAATGCACCATTCAGTCTGCAGTGATAATAGAATAGACCGTATGAAATGTACAAAGCCTAAAATAATGTGTGTGTGTGTGTCTCTCTCTCTCTCTCTACAGTGCTGTGATCCTGGACGGGAAGATCTACGCTACCGGGGGCATCGTTAGCAGCGAGGGTCCGGCACTAGGCAACATGGAGACCTTTGACCCCTGCACCAACAGCTGGACGCTGGTGCAGTCGCTGCCGTGCCCGCTCTTTAGACACGGCTGCGTGGTCATCAAGAAGTACATCCAGAGCATCTGAGGCAGCCCGGCTTCGCTACGAACACTTGGGGAGGGGA